>VYZP01059295.1:146479-179905 GCA_013400635.1 Hypocryptadius cinnamomeus
AAAAAAAAAAAAAAAAGAAAGATAACAAAATTGAGAAATTAACAATCTTTGTTTCCAGGTGCAGTAAGGTCACTCCAGAAAGTGCCTCCTGCAGTTGTTACCTCCAGTAGCTCCTTCAAGCTGCGCTGTGGCACCCTCACAAGCTGCCTGTGCTCCCTCAATTTCTTCATCCTGAGACTGGCTCTGGGCAGCTGCTGCCTGCAGGCTTCTTCTTCTTTGCCAGATTTCTGCTTCCTCTTGGTCTTGCAGTTCCCCTGCCTCAGCCTCCTGCGCCTCCTCCTGAGGTAACTGCACCGCAGGCAGAGAACCAGCGGCGCTCGCAGGGTCCCGCGCTTCGGCACCCGGCT
Source organism: Hypocryptadius cinnamomeus (assembly GCA_013400635.1). Taxonomy (NCBI): domain Eukaryota; kingdom Metazoa; phylum Chordata; class Aves; order Passeriformes; family Zosteropidae; genus Hypocryptadius; species Hypocryptadius cinnamomeus. Next base: position 146,827 of record VYZP01059295.1, read on the forward strand.
CCGCCGCAGCTGCCTCGGGGGCACAGGCTCCCTCCTCCTCCTCCTCCTGGGGAGAGAAGGCTGGAGTCTCTGGAAACCTGGCACTCTCGCAGGAGGAGCAGCGCATCTCCACGGAGGAGCGCCGCACCGTCGCGCTCTCGTTGCAGGAGCTGTCGGCCCCCTCGGCGTCGCTCTCCCCCTCGGGCCGGGTGCTGGCCTCGCTGACGCTCTCGGTGCGAGCTGGGTCGCTCTGCTCCGTCTCTGACGACAGCTGGGAAGGCTCCGAGCCTTGGTCAATGGACTCCGTTTCGCTGACGCCCCTTCTGCTCCCACCTGCAGCTTCAGCAGCTCCCGAGTCTGCACTGCCGGGAGGCTGCTCTGCCTCCGGAGGGGCAGAGGACTCGCTGCCAGCCTGCTCTGCTGCGGCTTCAGCCTGAGAGCCCTGCAGGCTTTCGTCTCCTTCCTCTGCAGGTGGAAGCTCTGGGAGAGAATCTTGCTGATCATCAGTTGATGGCAAAGGAGCATCAGAGGCTGAAACCCTTTCACTCTCGGCAGGCCCCGGCATTACCTGATCTGATGAGGAACTTACTTCATTTCTTTCAACGTTCCTGGTAGCACCATTAAGCATTACTAAACCACCATCATCTTCCAAAGAAGATGGAAAACCCAGGTCTTGATGCAGCTCGTGCTCCTCTTCATCTGAGTCAATGTGAAGCATGGCATTAAGTCTTGTGTCAGTAGGGAAGCTACTCCTCAGTTTTGGGGAGGCTCCTCGTGGACGGTCACCACAGGCAGATGTCCCTGGCCTGGGATGGTTATTGTGTTCTATTGCATCGAGATAGTCATTTAGTGAGTCCTGGCGACCTCTGGGAGGGGATGATCTTGAACCACCAGAGGTCAGCTCATCCTGGTCTGTCTCCAGAGTCCTACTAGTCCTTAAAGAATGTCTCAGGATTGTGTCTCCAGAAGATTCCTCAAAGACTGGGCCATTGGAACACACCGTGGATGTATCATGATGTCCTGCTGGCATGTCCTCATCATCAGAGGGGCTCCCCAAATCTCCATTTACAGAGTTGGTTCCTAGCAAAGTCCCAACTGTTTCTGGTGAAGCATCTGCAGAGACAGAAAGACTGAAGGTGAAACACAGAGCAGCAAGAACACAGAGCTCATTCTACTCAAATTATATAAAAATACACAGCCTTGAAAATGCTTGCTTACTTCAGTCAGAAAACTAAGGGAAGAAACTTCAATCAAAGTAACAGAGGCATCTACAGCGTTCGAACAGCAGTTACAGAATTTTCTCTGTATAAGTCTATATACTGTTTTGTAGGATATAGAAAAATTAAGAGGTGTGCAGTATGACTTTAAATGATTCCCATTTTGCTTTCAAAAGACAGAGCATTGCCAAGCATAAAATGAGAACCATAAGCAGATTCATTTAGAATCTATCCAAGAAAATCAAAAACAATATGCTAAGTGTTGGTGGTTTGGGAACTGCCATCTCCAAGGCAGCACCTGCCATATCTAGATTTTGAATCCCAATAGAAAAAATCTGTAGTAGGGGGACCATATACCAATGAGGAAGTATATTATGTCCTCAACAACAGAAAAACCTAGACACAGAAATACAGAGAAACTCTCTCCATACAACTATCTGGAGATCCAAATCATTGACAAATTCTCACCTTCGTGAACAGAAGATGTGATTTCCACCTTGAATTGGAGATATCCACTAACATGATCAGCTGGGAGCCTTCTGCCAAGATTATAGCTGAGAACCTGGTCTCTGCAAAATCAAAAATATTGGATTTTTTAAATTTTTGCTGGCTTCATGTTTTCAGTGTTTAATTCCTATTATGGTCTTAAAATTGGCCACATACTCCGGTTTGCATGGAGAAGCACAAACACCAACACTGGTGTAAAATACCTTTTGTTAACAGATAAAGCAGCCTAAAAAACTATGTTGGATCAATTCCAAATACAGATTGTGCCCCACCAATTCTTATACATCCCTAAATATCTTAAGTTCTAAAGAAATCAAACTGCAAAGATCCCTCTCCTAACGTCCTCCTTTCCCCAACACAGTGTTTTATAATTAACAAAACCTTTCTGCCCCCTTGTGGTTTTTACTATGTACAAAAGTCACTGATAGTTACTTCATAATTTTTCACATTCAACAGAGCACTTCTATGTTCTGATTTAGTAAAACTATTAATGCTTGATTTTATCCTTAAATACGTTCTTAATAGTTACTGAATTAAATGGGGCTCAGACTAGGTTAGACATTTGTATCAGCTTGAGACTTTGGATCAGATCCCAGCCTGTACATTTTTATTTAGGCACAGCCAGAATTCACAGCCCTAGCTCCCCTCAGCACAGATAGGACAGATGAAAGAAGAAGAGGGAGCTACTAAAGACCTTCACAGTATTGTTATTTATGCAAATAACTTTATACTGGTATAAACACCTCTCCTTTACTGGGAGCACTCCTACTGCAAAATAAAACAAATGCAGTTATTACTTAAATAAGCTGCAGCAGTTTGCATGAACTTTTAGGGGAAAAAAAGCCCTGAGTGGACAAGCACCCCTCCTCCACGCTGCTCTATAGCCCACAGGATACCAGATCTCTGCAGCAGTGTCTCCAGGACCTGTCACAGACTCCTCACTCTGTACTCCAAGTCAACAGATGACTCTGTACAAGTCATCTGTTAGATATCTGAGGTTTCCAGCTTTTACATAAGTTTTATATTACTTCACGCCATTCAAGAATAGAGGAAGCCACGTAATGAATAATGCCTTCTCTGTATTCAGCTGAATCAATTCTAGATGATTCTCATGCTCATTTATCATGTTTTCCAGGAAATTAAAAGCCACTGGCCGTTTCATTACACAAATTTGTGAGCAGCCCTGACTACAGCTAAAACTGGGGCAGAATTTAAATTAAAACTGGTTCTGAATTTCATCTTTTCATTCCTTAAGAATCATCCCTGACATCACCAAAATGATGGTGTTATACTTACTTGATCAAAAAAAAAAAAGCAAGAGCATTTGCAGTTAAAATTGTGGTTTTGGTACATCTCTAGTTCACATCTACATTAACCACTACTTTACTTTGCAAAATCTTTGGTGAAATATTGTCTGTCTTTACACAAAACCTGAAAATGGACAGGTATACTACAGAAGAAGAGGCAAAAGATTTAATGTCAGTTCTAACAGCAGTACGGCAAACCAACCAAATACCCATATTCTTAATACATATTTCTTATACTGCCTCTCCTTTCCTAAAAAGACTTGATATATCAAATATATAGAACTGAAATTCGGAGAAGAAAACACAAAATATCTTCCAGATTAATGGTTTGAAAAAACAGAGGTGAGAACTGATGAACACAGCAAACTGGCAATTTCCACAAATCACAGCACCAGGAATCCCAGAGCAGAAAAACATTTTGCTGTTTAGTAAGGAAACACACATCCTGCACTAGGTTTTAAAACCAGCCTGGATCATGAGGATATTTTTGAGTGTATAGGAGTGTGCAAATTTATTAGAAAAAGCCGCTTGTTCAACCAAACACAATATGTTGAAACTCAATGTGAGGCACTTCTTAGAAAAGTTAAATTGTGTATGTACCTGCACTGTTCTTGAACTTGTTCTGCGCTACAAAACAAATGGACAGTCTTTCTAAAAAAAAAAGTTTTTAATAAATTCTGTGTCAGAAGGTATTATCAAAATTTTAAGCTACTCTTACAATTTTATACTTCCTTTACTTAGCAGTGTAGACAACACTTTGAAAATGTAAAGCTGCAAACTTTTTTCAAATTGAATTTGATTTTCTCCCCTTATGCAACTTGTTACTTTGAGGGGAATGTCTGTGGAAAAGGAGGCCAGTTTGTGTAAGTGTGAGGACACTGCCATGCCCTTAAGCTTTAAAGCAGAAAATATGCATTTAATTTCACCATGATTCCTCATGGGCCTAATCCTGTGGCTTTTTAAAGTCAATAGGGACACTAACAAACTTTGAGGCAGGGCCTTTAAAAAAGGCATGCACAACAGGTGAATTTTGAGTCCCATCACTGAGCTATTCATAATGACAGGCAATTTTAATTGTGTAGCACTAGAAGCACTCTGAAAATAAGGAGCCACAGCCTTGCAGTTCTGGCCAATTCACTGAAGGGATATTACATCTCTGATTACTGAACTGACAATTAAAAAGACTTCAGCTGTACAAGAAGTCAGTCAATTATACCTGCTTGTTCTAAAAGATTTGCACACAACCACGTAGTACTATGAAAATACCTTGCTTCTTCACTAGCTAGCCAGAGGGAAACATTTCTTGTGAATAGCATTTTTTTAAGTAAAGAAATTAAGCTGAAATAAAAAGAGACACATCAACACAAATGTGGGTACATGTATTCAGGACAGGGCTGGAAACATTGCCATTTTCCAGTCAAGCAATAAAGCTATTAAAATTACAATGTATTTCTTAGTACAGATGTAGTAAAAGTTTGCTGGTCTGTAGCAGTAAGCCAGAAAGGCTGCTCTTTGTTCTCAGTATCCTAGATGCTGAGTTCTCCTGCTGAACGCAAGTTAGCATTAAGAATGTATTCATTTACCCAATTGCATGTCTCTCCAAAAGTCTCTGAACGGGTATGGTTAACTTCCCAAGGAAGCGCTTGATGATCGGACGACTCTTGGCAAATTTGTCTTTAACCTCAATTTCCAGGACATCTGTTAGAAGTGCAACAAAAGAATATTTCTGGAAGGAAAGAACATATTTGACACCATATCAATACACCTTTATTCAGAAAGAATGCACTTAATTACTACTAATGTGCAGCGAACTCCAAAAGTAATGACTGATGACAGCAGTTTCCACATGGCAAAATAATGTCAACATCATTTATTAAAGAATTTTTGCATATGTAACTAACTTTTTACTGTTCCCCATTCCCTTTCACAGTTCTTTGAAAAGAATTGCTCAGTAAGAAACTGCAGTGGATAAAAGCACTTTCAGGGTCTATGTCAGAAAGTAGAACGCCATGTATCCTACTGCTTGCTTCTATTTGCATAGGGGAAAGCAAAAAGAGAAGGAATCCTGGCTGTACTCTGTCAGGTCCATGCAGGAGGAAGGAATTAAGTGTCTCACTCCAGGTTGTGCTCAGAAGAATTTCCCTCCCAAAACCATTCTTGGCATTCATGTTTTGTATGCATGACAGAAGTCAAAAGGGCAATGTGTATGCAGTACATTCAGGAGCAGCACTACTAGAGAAGGAGAATTTTCTATGGAGTTTTGCCCCAACACTGACAAATCTTCCCAGCAAACTCCCAAGAAAACTTTTTCCTGCACTTGGGACCTTTAAACAGTATGGTGCTACTTTACAGTAGATTTCTTAATGTCTGGTAAAATCATTTTTCCACCTTTCCCTACATGGGAACATTAACACAGTTACTCTTTTCAGCTTTCATTTTCATGCATTTTGTGAGTACTTCATCTCTTAGATCTGTACTGCTCTGTCAAATCTGCCCAAAGATGGCCAAAAGATTCAAAAGTGGTACAGGGCAAATGTTAAGCAAGCATGTTGGCAGACACACACATATACATACAGTGTGATGATAAATTCCCTTAGGAAAACAAGCTTAGGAACCCAAAATTTGTATTTGTCATCTAGATTTGAAAATACTCCAAATAAGCAAGCAAAGTATGGCATAACCTACTCAGAAAAAAACAGGTCATCTGGTTATTCTTTTACTATCTGCCACCTTTATGACCTCTGAGCACACTACCTGTGCACAATACACCTGTGGTTAGGTAGCCAAAGATATATTGAACAACGAACAACAGGAGAAATACCTCTTCAGCTGTTCAGCTGTAGGCAACAGATAAACATCTTCCAAAAAAACTAATTAAACTGGGTCAGGAATAAAATACCTTCCTCTTGCTGAGCAACGGTCACAACTGGGTTCCTCTGATAAAACAGAACTTAAAAATGTGTCACTCTCAGTTTGCTGTAATATTGCAAATTACTTTGCAGAAAGTATTAGGTGTAAAACAGGATCAATCCTGCACCACTAGGACAGAATATGTAATGGGATTGTAACTGCTGTTGTCAGAGCATCACTAAAGGGAAGATCCAGCAGCTAAAGCAAGCTAATACAATGTGTGCACCAGTGAACATTATCTCTTTTCTAATAAGCTTCAAAGCCAAGGAGAACTGGAGGAGGGAAAAAAAGGGGGGGATAAAAAGAGTAAATTTTCTTTCTAGCTACTGGATAGATGGACAGACAGACAGACTGAAAGCTGAAGAATCAGTGTAGAGATCCAAACTTTGTTTTTTTCAAAGATTGTAGGACTATTCACATCTACAGTCTTTCCCACAACCAAGCAACCCAGGGCAGTGCTAATGCTGGCCCTGCTCAGTTCTGCTTTACTGCTTGTTTGCTTTATGATTTGTGGAAACATTTCCCAAAGCCTACTCAATTTTCATCTTCCCAAAGAATACATTAACATTCACCACAGCACAGGCTTGCCAGTCCTGAAAGGGCTATGGATGTGTGTCAGCAGTTTCACTTTGCCACATAAACATTTATCTTCAAAAGCACAGACTTGGCTCTCCTGCATTCAATGACAGTTGTGGGACTGATTTCCTTGCATGGCATCTGCACAGTTTAACCAATACAAACACATTTGGCAAACTGGCTTCTGCCAGACTACCTGTCTGCCCACCTTGCTGAGTGGTGCTCTAACACCTCCCTGGGTTTGCCTTCCTGCAAGGTGTAGCTTGCAGGGGCTACATCAAAGAGCGTCCCCTCAGCCTGACAAAACTGAAAATTTGTCACCTGCTAAGCAGCGCGAAAACACCATTTCCAAATGAACAGTTATTGCAACCACTGAGCATAAATGTTCATGTAGTGTAACTTCTCTTAAAGAGTCTTCTCACAACATATAATCAATTTATTTTTGCAGTTTGAAGAAATCTACACGGTGGCTAAGTGAGTTCAGCTTTTTTTAGCAGAGAAGGGAATGAACTGCCAGCAGCTTAAACACCCAGCTTTAATATGCAGATGATAACTGCTTCTATCCACCAACAGGGTTCCTAAAATTACTAAAATTTCTGTGTCACTTTAAATAACTAGCTACAAAATAAGCTCACAGCTTTCAGAGAGTAAGGCCTAATGCATGAAGAGAAAATGCAAGCCTGGTAATGCTGCATCAGCTGGCAGACAGCTCCCAAAAGGGATACATTACCTCTCTGTGCCAAACAGGATTAGTTGTGTTACTGATGATAGTTGACCTTCTTTCCTGGCCATGGTGAGCAAACGTAGGAAATGTACTTTTCTTGCCCGGCTGAATGGACATCTTTAGATAAGGATCAGGGTTGAAGAACATGCCTTTTTTAAGTCCAGCTGCTCTAATATCTATAAAGCAAAACAAGAAGGAAGGAAAAAGGAACTGAGTAAATTAAAGCTAGTTCACAAAGTAGTGTATTCCTAAAATATTACCCAGGAAATCAATTCACCATAGATGACTAAATAAAGCAACTTAAAAGTACTCACACATTAACTGGATCCAGTGTACAGCAGGAAATCAAGTGTTTTCCCAAAAGAATATAAGGAAGAAAGGTATCAACATCCTCATTTACATTTCAGCCTCCAATTATTTGTAAAACAAAAAGCATAAACTTGTAGCTCACCTACAAATACTTTTCTCAGTAAGGTATCTAAGGTATTTCCACTCAAAGAAAAAGAAACCCCTACAGAAACAGCCCAAAACGAATCACACAGTACTTGTTTTATTTCTGGGTGAGGAGAGGAGATATAAAACTGTATGGGAGGTAATGCAGTGAAAAAGACACTTTCCAAAAGTTCAGTCTTTGATAAATGTAACTTACCAAGTCTGCTCTGGAATATAATGCAATTTTCTCCCAACAGAGCAGATAATCCACCTCACATAAAGGGAGGCCAAGTTTTCTGAAAAGGCTTCTTTCTTCCTAGGGAAACCTCAGTACTGCCGCCCTCACAACTTACAACAATAAATAATAATTTCCTCAGGAGCACATTGTCATGACTAAGGACTTCAATGACAGTGCAAGCTTCAGCAACAAGAAAAATAAAGAGGCACTTTTTAATATAATATTAGATTTTAAACTTAACTGCAAAATATTTCTCTGTTTCTCTGTAGGTTTGCTGAAGCACAAGACTTGTCTTTTTCCATTAAGTACACCAGTATGCTGCATGCAGCAATGCAACTGTCACATACAGTTTAGACAGGCAGCAGAATTCACTGCTCTAAAATTAAATGCCATGCCTGTGGATTTGGTAAAAAAAAAGAATCCTACCCAGTATTCAGAATTAAGCCACACAGCAGAAACACGATGAAATTATCATGTGTAATTGAACAACCCAAAAATATTACAGGACACGTGTCACAAGCCCATCGGTCAACACACCTTTCAAAATTATTTCATGGGACTCCTCAGGCAGAATCACAACTGTCTATTAAACAAAACAGGCTTTTCAGAATTCACAAAGCAATTACTTGTATAGTCCACTATGTGAGTCTGTACAACCTATCAGCTCTATCTCAGGTAACTGCTGAAAGGCCACTTCAAAAAGCAGGGGATTTTTTTTGCTCTACCTCTACAACCTCTGCACGTTTTATTGTCAGCTCTTCGAGATGCAGAAGCGAATTTCATCTGCCTTTGCTCAAGCTGAATATGCTTCTGTCTCACACAAGATTTCCCTGGATTAAAGTGCTAATCAAAACAAGTGAAGCTGGTAGACTGCACCCCTACAGCTATTTCACTGTAGTGACAGCTTAGCTCTGTTACAAGTGAAAATTTTTTCCCTTTCTAAACCACCATTCAGCTATTGCTTTTTTCAAAGTGATGGAGCCAGACTGCATTTTAGGTAGAAGTTAGGATTTCCACTCTTCAATCTGAGAGGAACTGTCCCTTGTGCAAACTGGAAATTTCCCTAAATTTTTCATGCTGGGATATATCCAATTCATTTTTTTCACTCCTGGAGATCCATGATTCTGGCTGGTTTTCAACAAACAGAAGTTCTAAAGAAATGACATCTTTCAAGCCACTAGAGTGTGCTCCTACAGAGGCTAATGAAGAAAAGCATTCCAACTTTGATGTTATTTAGAAACAGAAACTTACTTTTTTTTTAAACAATAATTTGTACAACACAGAGAAGTATTGGTTTTTACCTGATAGGGTAAAGCTGACCAACTTCCTAGAGTGCTGAGCTCCAGAAGCACCTTCATCCGTGCCTTCTACTCCCATCTGAAGAGGAGAAAAAAAAAAAGAAATACACCACAGAAGTTTTCATCTGCTTTGTACATGCCTGAGGATGGTAACACAATTTTAAGGTATTATGCTAGGGAAGGATCTGACCAAATACTGCCCCTTGTTACCACAGACAGCCTCAGCCACAGCATTAGTTTACAGCAAAATATCTATTATTTAAGTCACACAGTGCTAATATACCAGTAGCCCAAATCTTCCAAACAGAACATGTATAGGCTAACACACATGCAGACAATAATAATCAGAGAAAACCTGTATCTTTTACAGCTTTCCCTTCTGTAAAACAACAAACAACAGTGTGGATTTGTAATACACATCAAAGCACTGAGCTGTCCAGTGACAGCATATGTAACTTTTGTCACTTTCCACAAATAGATAATTTAGTGTGCAACAAAAAAAAAGCAAAGAGATCAAAGAGAGACTAAAAAAGCTTTCAGCTCTATTAACAAAAGCTCCTTTTAAACAGAAAAGCGCATCAGACATCTAAATACAAACGTGGTCTAAAAGCTTATGCTTCACAGATTTTTGAGGTTTGGTTTCTATTGAAATCCCTCATTAGGTAAAGCATTACTTCAGAATAAAAGTTTCTCATGTATTAATGTCTGTCTCTTTCAACTAGCAGAAGGATTTGTCTTTCAAGACAGAGGAGATGTGCATCCAGCCAAATAATCTATCACAGAGACATCAATGGAGAGATCTTTGAAGACAAATGGTTCCTGGGCAGGCATTGCACTCCACTCCCAGGCAGGAGAGGTGACACAGAAAAAGTCTGGGCCAAACACAGAGCTGAGGATTAATACCAGTGATAGAACAGGGTCTGATCTATTGAAAGATGCAAATCAGCTGAATAAAAATGGGCACACCTGTGAGTGTAGATGAGTAATGTGAGGCAGCCCTGAGCAGTGGTTTGAAGTCACCAGATAGATAAATGACTCGGGAGCTGCAGTAGCCACAGGGAAGCTGCTTTGCATTCATCAAACACATAGTCATTCCTTTTTATACGGCTTTAAGCTACTTAATAATATCATTTCAAATACTTCCCACGATGATCAGCAAGCACATTGGAATTTCATTGGAATTAGCAAACGTGAGGATTTCTCCAGACAAAGTGATGAAGAAACAGCCATGATGTTGGGGCCTGACATCCCCGTGGGCCCCAGTGGTCTTGTGAGGGGACAGACTGTGCCAGCAAGCACTGCCACTCGCCAGCCAGTCCATTCCCTTCCCTCACTGCTGCCTTCATGGGCACTTCCCACCTCTCAGGGCAAGACAAGTCTCACCAGAGTGCTCAGAACTGTCCCTTTTCCACCCAGCATGACATTATTATGTCAGTGATTTTATAGGGATGTGTAAGTAGTGACAGGTGGTAGCAAAATTATGAAGGCATCAAAAGCAATGGGTTAATTCCAGCTGGATCAGTGTCCCCTTGTCTACAGACAGATACCATGGAAGCAGTGAGGGGTGCATCCCACTGTGATACTAATGCTGTCCAGGCAATGCCACAGGAACGCTGTGTATTCCAGTTTCCTCTTTCGGGCTTTGTCAGCACACACTGTTTTCCTTGTTAAAAAATGTTACTCAACAAAAAGGCCTTCCCCATTCTATACGTATTTCTCTGCTACAAGTCAGACTCCATTTGAATAATATAATTTTTATTGCTAACTTCACGCTATACAAAATAGAATTTGCCAACAATTCAGCTATAATAACATGAATGGTGACAGTGTTTCCTAGCACCTCCACGACTTTTCTATACAACCTCTTCCTGTTCCATTATGATCTAAATAGCAGTTTCAATTCTTCTGCCCCAAGTGAAAAATTTCATCTCAGCACAAACACAGTGTTTTGCAGCACAAAGGCCATGTCATCTGGTGTAACACAGTGTTTCTGAATGGTCCATCAGGCTTTCTGTCTCCTCTGAGCCAAAGTAACACAATAGAATGTTAGCTGCTCATCCAAAAATATGATGGACTGAAATACCTGGTGTGATACACCATGAGTATGAGAAAATCCAATAAGCAAGGAATTTACTGCACCATAAAAAAGGGGAGTGAGCACACCATTACTCTCTTACAACTTCCTCAAACAGCATTTCTCTAAGGAAAGGCAGAACCAGTACCAAGAGAGCCCAGTGACCTCTACTGCACAGTGCCTAAGCTCAACACCAAAACCATGGAAATGCAGTGCAGTTTTAATGTTTAACAGTAGGTTTACTTACACATAACTAACCCAGTATGACATTTTTAGGAAGTATCATCTGAACTGTCATACAACATTCTCATCAGGAAAACTAACAGCTCTCTATTTCTGGAAGTCTGCACTGTTAATGCAAACAAAAATGTTTATATAAAATTACACCTTCTAGCAGGTGTGTGAATTCTGTACAATATCCAGGACCCTGCATTACTTTTTAAAGGAAAGAAATTTAAATACAGCAAAAGCTGGTATAAGCCTTCAAGAATTACTATGACTCTCAAAGGCAGCTCTCCAGGTAACCAGAAGTCATTAAATGAGTAGTTAGATGACAGAAGTTCAGATGTCCTTTTGCTCAATGAATCTCAAAACTACTGGTGGATAACACGATAAGGTCAAGAAAATACAAAAGTTCAAGTGGTTTCTCCATTCAGTATAATCACTCTGCTTCTCAGTAATGATATAGTGCAGCACGCAGCCCATTATAAGGGTTATTTTGAGATGCATTTTTTCCTCTTGCTCAAAATCAGACTACCTGTCTTTAGTTTATAAATTGATTGAAGACAGTAGCTGTCAGGCTCATTAACTATGACACATTTTCTCCTGTAAAGTATCGAGTCTGTATGCATCTGTGAAACTGTTACTCATAGTGAGATCTGACAAAGATCTGAAAATTAAATGATGCTACCACCTAGGTTTGTAATTCTAGGACAAAACCCCCACACATTTGGTATATTGAGATACAAAGTCTAGTATAGCACATTTAGTGTCAGATAACAGCATGCACTTGTATATAATACACAACACTGAAAAAGCACAAGGTCAGAATAAATGCTGTGCAGCCTGAGTAACTTCTGCTTTACTGCATCCTCAACACTGCAGTTGTCAGGACACCACCCTGACCGCCGTGATCTTAAATATTTGGCAGCTAACATCAACAAATCAAATGCACTGTGAAACCTGCTGAAGCTTAGCTGAAGAACTAACCTGATAGATAAATTACTTGCAGCAAAAGCACCATGCTACAAGTTTAGAAGCCTTTTCTGCCACTGCTTAACAACTATTCCACTGCTACATAAACAACTAAAAAAACTCCTCTAAAACTTAAAACAAGTCTCATAACACAAATGTAGTAAGACAATACTTCTTGGTAATCAGGGAATTAATAAATTTCAATGGCATATGAACACTCAAAGAAGTCAGTAATTTTTGCAAGAGCAGAGTTTTGTCCAGTTTAATTCATACTAACAGTTGCTATCTCTGCAACAGTTTCACACCGAATATTAGGAAATATTTAAGAAGTAGGAAGAAACAGAGACTCAGGACATGGTTTCAGTTATATAATCAGCGAGAAAAATTTCTATTATGGTGTTAAATTACAGAAAACTGTACGTAGCAAAAAACTGAATGCAAGCAAAGTCAACTTCTTAGCATAAAATATTTCAGTTAAGCTCAGTGACTTTTTACTGTTATTTTATTATGAGCAATTCAAAACCATGAAAATCACTTTGCAGTTTTTATAGTTTTGTAAGGCAGCACATTTTTTTTAAAAATAATTGCTGTCAATAGTAAAAATAGGAGACATTGACAGGTTGGTCTGACAGTCCGTACTGTCATTAGTACTATCATTTTATAAAACTTATCAATAAATCATCTACATATACAATGAACAAACAGGCTAAACTCACCATCACAGCAGGGTTTTTCACAGTGATACATGGAGTAGTAGCTCTGAGGGCTCCACTAACACCATGGTAGTATTTAAAACAGATCTTTATTTCAGCTGAAAAGAAAACAAAAACCACATTAAACACTTCATGACTGACCCTAGGCAAAAGAGACACAACAAAAGGGTCCAGCATTCAGTGACCTATCTTCAGAAATACTCCAACAGGAAATTAAAAATAGAGCTGCTGGTTATATCCTTGTTGTGTGTTGGGTCATTCTATTACTTTAACAGTTATAAAATTATAACTTACCCAATTCTGCAACTTGCATTTCTGCTAATGTATCATTAGCCCTGAAAAAGGCATATGAGACATTTGCCACTAGGATGATTTTGCAGGACTTTGGAAGAACGTGACACATATCTGAAGGAAGCTAGGATCACTTTATATATCAGAACACAGGAAAGGTAAACGTTGAACCATGTTTCTGGTCCCACTGATTAAAGTTTTGTTTGCTAAACTGCATTTGCTGCAAACAAAGGAGTATTATGTTTAACTGAAGCCTGACCTCCCCTGTAGTTCCTCTGCATTCTTCCAACCAAGCAGAACAGCTATAATTATGGCCGCCCTTGATCCTGTGGGATTTTCCCTATTTGGAACAATGTCTGTTTTCCTCCTCCATTGGGATAACTCTTCTGTGTAAGGCTGGTGAGGGTTTTACCTCTGGGTACAGAGATGGCCACAGGCAGACAGCAATGGCCAAAGGCAGGCAGGAATTACAGCAGCCAGTTCAGACAGAGGATGTGTATGAAAGTCTTGGCAGTTCAATTCCTCTGCTTGGCTTAACAATATGTCACTAGTCCTGAAGTACAGAACCCCAGAGTTTGGTATAAGATTTTGAGACATATATGGCCTGATTCCTTGAGCGTTGAGGTACCCACTTTTTCCTACTCAAAAACCCACCCTGCAAGCCTGCTCAGCCAAAAAGGATTATTTATTTTTAAATTTGCTACAGTTACATATCAACATTTATTTACTATCTTCCTCCCAGAACAAAGAGGAGACACCTCAGAACAACCCTTCAAAGGAAAGTGTCTGGCTGACAGTGCCTCCAGGGAATCAGGAGGTGGAGAAGCTGCTGAGCCCACTTCCTCCTCCTCACAGATGAGTTCACACACACACAGACAAAACATGCTCTATTTACCACAAGCTTTACAGCAAAATTCAAAATGCAGACAGGATTTCTAATCACCTACAAAGGTTTATGAGACTTAAAACTCATCATGCAGGACTATGGGTTAGTTTCTTCCTGAACTGAGCAATTCTGCTTACCTACCAACAATGCTTATATCCAGGACACACAAGAATTTCTAGCTCACAAAAAATCAGAGATTCAGCACTTGCAAAATTCAGGAGGATTTATACCAAGTACTGGACTCCCCACACTGTAAAATGCACATACTAAGTAACAAGAACTCAAGTCTGAGCATCTCTTATTCACACTGGGAACATATTATGGCTACATGAGAGCATGGTTAAGACAATGTACTGTTCCAACCAAGACTTCCAATTCCCAGCTATATTGCTTGCTTTTATTGTGACCTAAGCTTAATTTTTCAGAGAGTTTCTGGAGCTACTGTTTATCCAGTCTGTTGTGACTACCTTCTCTCAATTCATCACTTTCAAACAGAATCTAGCAATAGAAAGATTACCAATTGCTGGTTCTATCCACGGAAAATCCATAATGTGATGGGGGACAAATACTCTCACTACACTGACAGGCACATTTATCTAAAGGCTGAAATGCAATACTACAAGTTTTGCACCCTCATATTTCTTTCTCTCAATGACTTCTATGAGCATACAGTACTTTTCAATACCTGTATATGGCTGGTGATAGAACAATGCTTGATTCAAGAAATGGATCTGACAATCCCTTTCAGGTACACTAAATTAAAAAAATACAATCTAACGAACAAAATACCAAACTTCAGGACTTATTGCTGGAAATAATTAGAAAAAGCAGAGCACTTAAAAACATGACAATGAGACTTTATCTCTCACTTGCCAGCAGAAGCAGCACTGATTCAGTTTGGGCTTTATGCAGCACTGCATTCACACATGCATTTAGAGAAATGGCAGATCAGCTGTTAGCACTGTGTCAGTGGGATTAATACAAGAGAAGCTGTGCTTGAAATTCAGCACAAAATTGAAAAATGGGCTACCCACCATATGCATGCAGATGTTGGCAAAATGAGCAAGGATTTGCAAGATTGGATCTTATACGGAGCAACAATACAAACACTTCAGAGGGTAAGAGGCACCAAAGTGTTTTTTTCCTTGGCTAATAACGCTAGAAACTGCAGTTAATGTTAAAAGAAGAAGAAATCTCAGAGGAACCCTGTAAGTTCAAAGCAGCTGAGGATGTAGCTTTTTGACATGTCTTGTGTGATGCTATCAGAAAAAAGTCTTGATTAGAAGAGGTTTTTCTTGATGACTGATGGATTCCTGACCTCTAGATCTATTGAAAACAAGTATCTGTTGCGGTTCTGACAGTTACAGGTGGTGTGCTGAGATGTGTTCTAAGGCCCCATAAACATACAGACTTCTTCAGCACCAGTAAGTTCAATTATCTGCAAACAGGACTTCAGTATTTTCAGAAATGAGTTGAACACCATATTAACACACAAGTTTCCTCTGAAGCATTTCATACTCCAAATGCACATTAGCATGTGTCACTTACAGAGTTTTCCCAGTTTCTTTCATTTCCCCTGCCACCTTGCTTTTATGTGTTGCCTTCAGGGGGAAATTGCCACTTCTCTTTTTTTTCTTTCCCATTTATTCTTCCTCAACAGGTTAATGAGATTGCTTTGCATGGTTTCCCTAATGGAAACATTAAGAGGAGTAAACCCAGCAAAGGAGATACATCTGTACCTGACCACAGGACCATTTGCTGTATGATTAAAGAAAATAACATGTTTCAGAACACAAAAGAATTTTTATTCATGGGAAAAATTAATGTACTTTTGATACTACACGTGTCCTTTTATAATTGACATTCCTGCAGACATACAGACCACAATAAATTCCTTCTTTAATTAAAAATAAGCCAAAAATTAAACTGTGGGGATTTATGATTCTTTCAAAGCTATCACATGGCCATATAAAAAGTTTTATATATATATATATATATATATAAATGAATCAGAAAACTCTGTGAAACCATAATCCCCTTCTTTTAAAGCTAATAGCTGTTACTATTTCATAACCATAGTCTTATAGCTCCATTATACAAAAATGGTGGAATCAGTAAAGGTTTCTGGGACTCAAACATTGACATTTGAATTTCAAAAGAACACCTGCATGAAATTACAGTAGTTACCTCTATGGACCATATACTTTTGCCTCTTCAATAATAAAGGGATCAGCTTACACTAAATAACAGCTTGGGTTTAAAACATCACTAATTCCCCAAAGTTCCTCACTAACTACTTTTTCACTGCTTTTAATACTTTACCTTTGCTCATCAAAAGAATGCTTTATTAAAGAAAGATACTAAGAACACATAAATACATGAGCATAATCCTTGCAGAATGCATTCTTTCCAGGAGACTGATAATGCAGGAAAGCAGGTGTGTTTGCTGTAAGAACAGCTTGCTCCAGACAGACCCTCTGTCTGGAGTCAAACAAAACACCTATATTAGAGGTGGAATCATCTCCACTGAGAAGGGATAAGCAGACATATCTCCAAAAATAAGTCAGATCCAAGCTGGGTTACAACAGTCTCCAGAGCAAAACAGAGCTCCTGGTTCACTGTACGGAACCTGCACAGCAGCTGAAACTTCCTGGCCACTGCAGCTGAGTGCCCAGAAGGTACTTGGGCTGAATCCATGGCTCTCTGCAGACAGAAACATATGTCCTCCAACATTCACCGAGGAAAAAGCTGACAGCACAGTAACTCACTGGAAAAATATGAAAGCATGTTCTGCAAAACTTACTTAAGAAAACTAGAACAAATGAAGTCACTCACATTCACGCTTTACAAAGCTATAAAGGGAGATGCAATCCGTGCAAAAGCAACTGTGTTAAATCCTATTTCTTCCCATGTGAACCTAATAGACAGCTGCAGAAATTTAGCACTCCTGCCTGTTGAACTTTTCTGTAGCATGACAGTTCAGTGAACTCAACATTTCTGTTTGGACATTTAGCATTCTCTTCTCTCCATCACTTTCAGTGTGTGCATTTTTGATTACTTCCTACTGGACAGTAGCAAAAACAGCAGCAGAATGCAAGGGTCAAAGCTGGCAGCCCTCAGGTACTTGCCATCTCTCTCAGCAGGTGTATCACTTAAGTTATTTTACAGGAACGTTATGCAGACCACCTACAAAGTGACTTACAGAAAGCTTTTTAGCTAAAGTAGGATCAATAACAGAAAATGCTTATGTCCCAGTGGTCTTTCCATCTAACCTGCTTCAAAGGGAATGTGGACAAATGTTTGTTCAGGTAACAGAGCATCCCTATCCGTACCAGCTCCGCTCACTTTGCTGTCTCAGAGATTCTTATTTACAGTCATGAGCACTGACTATTATGCTCCAGTTTCACAAGGTATTTAATTATAATCTAACCTTTAAAACAAAACACTGGGGTATTATGTGCATAAGGAAGTCAACAAAGCCTGCCACAAATGTAAAAAATACAAGACTTGATCCTGTTTCAGTTATTTTTGATACTCAAAAATAGCTGTTAAGAGACAACATAAACCAGCAGAAGAATAACAGAAGTATTTCTAACTCAGTGAATATGTCTATAAATAGAGTAGGGACAATAACCATGAGTCCCCAGACAGACCACTAAAAGGGCACTGGTTGCAGGGCACTGCACAGATGAATGTTCCAGGCTCAGAACAATTCCATGTGAGAAAGCCATGACCTTTACAGAACTTAACTGGTAAAATTTTAAATAGTAAAAATATAAAGATTGGATACAAGTAATGAACTACATTCATAGAACATTCATTAACATTGGCTATTATGGTCAAAACCATTACAAAAAATAAACTCTGTTCATACCTCTAGTTACAAGGAGCCCTTAAAAGCTAAAAGTATATGAAGTTCAATTATTAAACTGTTTGTTTTTTCCTTTGTTATCTATCAGCATTTAACAAAAAAGAGAGCTGGGAGTCTGCTCTGCTAACTACAAAGTAAGGCATTTCAGTCCTAATACACTATTTTTGCAAAAGTTATAATTTCATGGAAATAGGAACTGAATACCAAGAACTCCATATAAAACCTCACTTTTAACATGATACCAGTGCAATGCACACACATACATTACCATGTCTTCTGAATATATCTGACAGCCTACTCATGTTCTTACTCATGGGGGATGCACAAATCAAGAGCTGCCCTGCTGAGAAGGACTTGGGGAGCTGGTGGAGAGCTGACTGAGGCTGGACATGACCCAGCCATGGGCACTCCCAGCCCAGAAAGCCAAACGTGTTCTGGGCTGCATCCAAAGCTCCGTGGGCAGAGGGCAAGGCAGGGGATTCTGCCCCTCTGCTCTGCTCTGAGATCCCACCTGGAACCCTGCATCCAGCTCTGGGGCCAGCACAGGAGGGACAGGGACCTGGTGGAGTGAGTCCACAGGAGGCCACCAAGAGACTGGAGAAATGGAGCACCTCTCCTATGAAGACAGTCTGAGAGAGTTGGGTTTGCTCAGCCTGGAGACAAAAAAGCTCTGAGGAGAATTCACTGCAGCCTTTCACTACTTGAAGGGAGCTTATCAAAAAGATGAGGAAAAATTTTTTTATCAGGGACAGTGGGTAATGGTTTTAAACTAAAATAGGATAGATTCAGATTAGACATAAGGATGAAACTTTATACAGTGAGGGTGTGAAATGCTGGCATACATTGCCCAGAGAGGTGGTAGGTGCTCAATCCCTGGAAGCACTCAAGGTCAGGTTGGATAGCGATCTGAGCAACCTGACCTATCGAAGATGTCCCTGCTCATTGCAGGGGGGTTGGACTAGAGACCTTTAAAGGTCCCTTCCAACTCAAACTATTCTGTGATTCTATGCCACAAACGAGATTTTAGTTCAAAACGCACTGCATCTGTGCAGTCACTGCATCCAAGTATCGCAGTGTGGCACCAGGAGTAATTTAACCACAAACATCCCAGGGGGGATTTGGAAATGATTGATGTGACAAGACTGGCAGTCTCTGGATGAATCCCAACAGCTGCCACTATGGATTATTGCTCACAGCATAAAGCCATAGCACTGGTAAAGAAAATATATGCAAATCAATGTACTTCTATTCTACTGACAGTAATGACTGTGACATCAAACGGTATAAATAACAACAAGGGTAGGTAAAGTAGGTGAAGGTGCTCCTTGTGGACCCTGTAATTAACACTCATGAGACCAAAACCACAACTTATAAATAAAAGGCCAATATGGTCTCAAAGCAGGCTCTCAGCCTAAGCCTGTGTTAATAAACCAGGCAGGACCATGGCAGAGAATCAAGAGTGAGCACATGCCCACCCATAGTGCTGAACTGTAACCAGGCCCTGCTTTACCTACTGGAATATGTACAGCTTTTCACTTCTGGGCACATTGCATATAGAAGTTCATAAGCCCCAGTTACGTGCTGCATGGCAGTGACTGCCCTATGCTGATCTCCCTGCCATGGCATCTCCATCATGACCTGTCCCTCTCTGTACTGCAGAAACCTGACTTGGAAGCTGCAGATTATGAATGAGCAGCAGCTGTTACCAGCTAGTCCCAAATAAAATTCGGGCTTCTTCTCATGTGTTTTTTCTACCACCAGCCTTCCTATGGATCATTTCACTCCATCTTTGTTACTTCTGTTGTCCATATGGAATACCATCACCATCCACTCTCCAGCACAATAACCCAAAGGGTATTGTGCTTCCATCCCAAGCTCACAGACTGCTATACCCAGAGAAACACTTGCCATTCAAATTATTGAAACAATTTCTGCGGCAACTGAAACCTCTCTTGCACCAGAGAATAAAGGCCCAACGTACTTAGAAACCTGAACAGCATGATGCCATGCTAAATACCAGATGCCCATACTAAATGCAAAAGCATTAAGCTGTGTTGCACTTTCTCACTACTGCTACCTGTTCAGGATAATACTCCTTGAACTTGTTTCCTTTTACAGGAGGATGAAAACTGTAGAGCTGGGTTTAGCAATCCTTCTGTAGTTTACACACCAAAAAAAACCTGATGGAGCCATCCAGTGAGTCATTGTTTTCCTTCACTCACATTTTAGCAAGCCTCAGAGCAGGATGTTTGAAAGCCACCTCTGCTATGTGAGGAAACAGCGTATCAGGCATATTGATCCTCAAACTCACCTTCTTGAATGCCTAAAATGACTGAGTTCCCATTCATGCCTACAAAGCACTTTTGCTCCTTCCCCAGGGAAAAGCAAGAGGAACACCTGCCTCTGTACTGGCTGGCTCTGCAGTTCAGAGCCACTCACACTGTCTCAAGGTGACATCTTACGGACACCGGCTGTTTGTGATGGTGAGCTGGACTTGGTATTTTGCAAATATTTTCCTTCTCCTCTGCATAATATTTCCTCCCTCCCCTTCCTCAACCACTCCCCTCAGAGGCTGCTTGTTTTTCTGGACTACATTAAGTTCATTTCTCTTTATTTCACTGTTGATTCCTTTGATTCTCCCTTCCAGGGCACAGCCTACAGAATTTTTATGTTGATTTTTGTCCGAGGCAAATAGAGTTTTCTTTGATCATCCTTGTTTTGCTAATTTTGGATGCTTTGAGGGGAATTAACATCTGTTTTTAGTACGAAGAGGAAACTCCCCCCTCCCTTCTTTCTGCAGGTTGCTTGATCTGAATAGAGCAGATGGCAAACTATGCCTTTACATGTTACTTTCTTGGAAAAATAGGAGATATTGAATCCCCAGGGAGGGATTTTTAAGAGGAATAAATTAAGTGATCTTAACACTGAGTTACAAGACTACAGACACACAGTAATGTGAAATTCAGAAAAATGTTTATCCAAGTCTACCTTTAAACATAACCATAAATCTGAGAGACCTTGGTGAAACTATAAATAAGTTTATAATTATGCTCATGGAAAAACAGCTTCCCAAATTAAGGCATAAAATGTTTTTCTTAAAAGATACAAATCTTTTTGTAGAAGGAGTCCAAGGCCAAACCCAGCTGCTGACTCCCACTGACTAACATTAATGTAATTAAAATGGAAATACTCCTTCTGCATGAGATTTGTTTGCATATGGCTCATTAGCAATGCTGTAATTCTCTGCACTTCACCCTCCAGAGATGTTATTGGTGAACAGATACATAATGTCCCTAGGCTGTGACACTGCCAGGGAAAACCCACATCCAGAGTCTTTGGTTTAAGTGCAGGCTGACTGAGCACAACTCATTATCCAACATTAGTAACTTACATTCCTTTTCTTCCCAAAAAAACATGACAACTTTAGGCCAGTTTTGAGTGTAAATCCTAAAGGATTATTGTAGTTACTTAGCATAACTCTGTTAATGAGCATCATCAATTCTCATTGCCAGAGCAGGTTCAATGCTTCTCAGGCTTGCAGAAAACACTCCCTTCCTCTCCTTGAGTACAGGTAGAGCAGGGAACCTGCAATCATGTAGGAATTACAGTATAGATCAGGGAACCTGCAATCATGTAGGAATCACAGTATATAGGTGGCAGTTAAGTACTGTTCCCCTCTCCTCAGTACTGGTGAGGAATACTGTGTCTAGTTTTGGGTTCCTAGGTTCAAGAGCATGGAGAAAATGAAGAGCAGAGGGCTACAAAGGTGGCTGTATGGATAAAATGTGACATATGAGAAGAGGCTAAAGGAGTTTGCCCTGCTTAGTCTCATGAAGAGAAGGTTAAGGCAAGACAAATGTTGTATCGCTACTCTTTCTAGTTCTATTTGAGATTTTAAAAGGGGCAATGGCCCCAAATTTAAGCTATAGTCATTTATATTGGATGCCACAGAAATCTTTTTAGATGGAACAATACTGCAGCAATAGAACAAGTTACCTACAGCATTCACAATATCTTTGTCCTTGAAAGCCTACAATAAAAACCACACTTGAGCAGGTCAAATGCTGGTCTCAGCTGAGAGCAGACTGGATGAAACGCGTGTTCCTATGCTGTGGCTAGTCTCCAACTGAGTTTAGATTGATCCATTTACACATTTTGTTCATGCTGGTCCCCCAAACGTTGCCCCCCTTAAGGATGTACTGCTTCAGAAACTCAGGGATACTGCTAATGGTCTGCTGAATGTCATCACTGTGAGGAGTAAATATGATAAACCCCATGTACCATGACCTGTATCTCATATATTTTACCTCTCAGCAAAGACATTTCTAAACATAAGAAATATACAACCAGAGAGCTCTTTCCCAAATTTGGAAAACAATGGTGGATTAAAGCATCAGAAATACATTAAATTTAATAATCTGGCACATGTTTACTGATAACGTTAGACTCCTCATTTGTCTCTCCCTCTTGCTATGACACTAGCATCACGTGCAGTGCTAGACTGAGAGACAAACCATACCTGCACCACAACAGAAGAAGGAGGTTAACAGGGGAGCTAAGTTTGGCACAGGCTGGGCAGTGCCAGGTCTGCAGGGCATGGTAAGAACCCCCCAGCACAGCTCTTCCCACACCCGGCCTGGCACAGTGACAGCACAGTTGTACCTGGAGGGCGCAGCCACCTGCTGCGTTTACCCCGCTGCTGTGATTTACCGAGCTGAGGAACAGAAAAGAAAAGGAAAAGAGCAGCTGCCTGTAGTGGCATCAGTGTTGTTTCACCACCTATAAGTTACAAGGAAAAGCCTCGCTGAGCAAACATGGTCACAGATCTGTGGAGACCTGTCGTTTAAAAAGTGGAATCAGAAATTCGGTAAAGTGTTTCAGTGCAGTTTTTGACCTCTCACTAGAAACACCAGTGTCACTGGTGACATATTTATCCACCATACTATGTGCTATAGCAACATATGCTCATAAACACTCCCTTTTACAGTTCTCAGCTGCTGCACAATTGCTTGTCTCTTGTTCATTGTATGGCAGCAGAGCTGTTTGTTTGTGAGGCTCACCATGACTGAAGAACACACATCCTGCACTTCCCTTCAGCTCACTGTGATGCGCAGTTAGCTGCAGAGCGCGAAGTCAGCTGCAGCTGATTTCAAGTCCAAACTAGTAGTACTTGAAGCATTATTTTGGGTTACTCACATGAACTGGAAATATTATTCAAGAGCCTCATGTCAATACACTATGGAGCAACACATAACCAGCTAAAAGATACAAACACCCTTGAAGTCCAACTGCCCATATTGGCAACAATACTGACGGAGTTCATGTACAAGAAAGATGAGGCAATGAATTTTACCAACAGACATTTTAATCTGCTTTAATATACCAGTGTCTTTGGCACCAGGGAAGTTAATTATCTTTATTATTTTCTTGAGCATTGTCTTCAGATCAATCATTGTAATGTAATGAACTCCTGAAATGGAATTTAATTTTATACTATTCAGGCCCTTTTTTTTTTTCTTTTCTTTTTTTTTGAGAAGTGTGTTGTGTAACACATAGGGCAACTTGGCAAGATTCAATGATGAGTTCTACAAATAGGAAGCTTTAATATTTATTTTTAGTAGAGGGCATACAACACCTCTTGAAATACATGTATTACTGTTGTATCAGTTAATTAGAATAAAAATTTCTGCCAAGATCTACAGTAAGCAGCACTGCAGTGCTTTACTTCACTGCAGTGAAATAAAGAGTGGGAGTATTTTTATTTTTTTTAACTTATGAAAGAGGATTCATTACTGCGAGGCTAAACAGGTGGTAGAGCAACTCAGAGCTCTTCTGGGACTGATTGCCACTTTGATGCTTGGCACATCAGAGTTTCCAGCAAGCTCTGCTACAACATCCTACAATTAGAACCTCAGTTTCTTTAGAGATCACATGCTTCGTATGGTAGGATAGCATAGTTTCATCAAAAAGCAAAAAAAACAACAAAGAAAAAAACCCAGCCCACAGCAGAGTAGCTCAGCTTCCTATAAATCCTGGTTGTCTGAGGGAGTGGTGTAGCTCTTCAATTTGAAGTCTGCCTACCAACACAGCAGTCAACTACCAACACTGTCCTTACACAGTTCAACTGAAGGCTTTTTATTTCAGTCACATAAAGACTCTCAGTATTTCCAAACTGCCCAGCAGATTTTCCAGCGCAACAAATCTTCAACTGAGAAATTCTGATGCAACTGAACAGGACATTGGCACTTCCTAGAGTCAAATCCAACCTTCCCACTAACAAACATCAGTAAGCACTATTAGCTTACTACCTTTTCCTTCACACACACTTACCATTTAATATTTGGCCAGCTGAAACTTGGAACTTCTGTGGGAAGGAACTTCATCTTTCAATGTGTATGTACTACATCACACCACATAAGGCAACTCCTTCCCCCTTAAAGTGAAATGTGCTGTCTAAGAACATCACTAGAATACAAATATACATCTAAGCTCAACTCCCTTTTTAACATGTCCAGCAAATGCACTAGAAAATGCTCCCCCCTAAGAGCAATACAATTAATTCCCTTGCTTCATCAGAGGGATTGATGAAATGGATATCAATGCCACTCTGTTGACCTGCCTTGGAATATGCACTGCATAAATAGGTACTCACATTCCATAAAGTAGGGGCCAGGTTCAATTCGCCACACAATTTGTCCTTTTTGTGTGCCAGTCACTCCCCGATTCTTGGAATCCCAGAAATTGGCTGGAGAGTTCTCATCTGAAGGAGGGAAGACAAAAAATAATTTCAGCAAGCAGTATTTAAAATAGAAGTTTTCTTGGCTTTCTGTTTCAAGGGGCCCAGATACAAAAAATTACTTGCATTAAATTAAAAAAATAAAGAAATCGAATTAACTGGCAAAAGATAAACAGCTTCTCTTGTACACTTGATAGATCAATTTATGCAGAGTGAGCAGACAGACACACAGCCAAAGTAAATATATGGCTTCCTGTAAAAGGTGACCTGCCAAGGTACTGTATTAAATTCCAAACTTCTCTAATCCAACAGAGAGGCTATTGGGAGTGTATAGCTGATTGAAACTGCATCACAGAGTTACCACACCATGCTGTACACTGGTCCTGCTCTTGATGTGAAAATCTAGCATTCACTCCCCAGCTGGGAAATGCAGAATTGTAACTAGGGTTATCCAGGCAGCGGCCCAAAGTGCAGAACTGTCAGTAAGCCAGAGCTAGAAAGGAGAGATTCAGCAAAATACATTCAGAGGAAACATTCAAAGCTAATAGTATCTGCAGAGCAGCTTAGCAATATCAGTATTATCTCTTTTCAAATTAAGATTTTTGTCCTAACAAACACAAGTCTTAGGGCCTTTTTATTTTCCAGCCTGTATTCAGATACCTAGAACACCAAATGAATAAAAGAAAACCAGGGCAAGAAGCTGTTTGAAAGGGCACAAAGGTTAGTTCTGATGACATGGACAAAGCTGACATAAATCCAACTTAACTCTTTTGTACAGGAAGTTCTTTGGAAGTATGTATTACGACATTTTACCAGTGCATTTCAGCAGCTGTTTCTTAACTAGACAAGACAAGAACTACACCTATGATGTCAAACACAACGTCCTAATTCTTTCCAGTGACACTGCATATTCTTTATTCTTACTTTTTAAAAAAATCCTTTTATTATATACATTTGAGTGCATTCTACAAATGCAAAAAGACTTCACTAAGAACCTAGTCTACTGTGGCTTTGTTCATGAAGCTCATATCCATTCAAGCACTTTCCTTTGTACTTTGGTAGGAACTCTCACATAAGATTACAGAACTGTCACCTGCATTTTAGATATCCATACACTATTTATGAAAGAATAATAAACAGTGCAGCTTTCTTTCATTTATCTTAAAAATACGAACTCACACTAAGGCTTCTCTTTCTCCCTTTCACTCTGATGGCTCATCTCAGTGTACAAGCAGTAACCCCACTGAATTATGATGAGTGCAGTCTGTACATCTCATCCCACCAAACCGACACACAGAACGCTACCACACACTGGACTTCTGTGGCTGCTCAAGAGAACCTACACACTGCCCAAAACCTACAAGAGCTCTGGAGAATCAAGAAGGGGTCATGGCAAACTACTGACATTTTTATGCCTCCAGCCATGGATAACTTTCAGAATTTTCAGAAAGCTGATGCCTCAACACCTCAAAATCATGACAAGTTCAGGAGAATTTCACAATTATCTCAATGACAAGGAGAAGGGACAGGAGGGTTCTCCTAACACTTGTGATCCTCAAGCTTGCAATGCCCTCAGGCTTAACTTCTCGTGCAGAATCAACATGATAGGACACAAACTGCCTGCACCAGAAAATCAGGCACACAGGCAGTAAAATCTTAAACTGCATGTATTTATTCTTCATTACAGCAAAAAAACTTTCAGAGTAAACAAAGCTGTACCTCACCCACGTTTTGTTGGGTTTTTTTCCCAAAGCTGTATAAAGTGGAGCACTGAATGTATAGCCTGTAAATCACCCCACAGGCCTTATAAAAAAATCTCTGTGTGGTTTGCAATGACACACTAACCAAATGAACAAACTGTTGATGAATTAATTCAATTTTTTTTATTGTGCCTTCCTATCCCAAGGCCCCCTATTTTCTTCCAGACAGAACACTGGGAAGCCATGAGATACAGCTTAACTTCCAGCAACACTACACCAGTGACTGTTCTGGTCCACCATATAAACCTGGTCAGCCAAAACATCGTTACCAAAAGTGAGCAGATTCTTTAAAAATTCCAGTTATCTGAAACACAGAGCTTCAAATTTGGCATTCTCATTTTATCTAGGTAAATGAAGACACATTCCTGACAGTAAATAGCTCATCTAATATGCTCTAGTTCTGAATTTCTGTATTTAATCAACTGGAGAAGAGTCTGTTCATGATTCTAAGAAGGAGGACAGATATTTGGTATATTATAACCGTAAGTTTTTTTATTCTTGTTCAACAAATGAACAAAGCCTGGAGCAATGAAATACACCTTTATTGGTGAGATTTCCAACAATAAGGCACAAGCAACTGTGCTTTGTTTTTTAAATCAGTCACAAAGCAAAGTCAACAGCAATTTTTACAGGGATATTAGTAAGCTTCAGAAAAGGTCCTCCACAAACTGAGTCTCGAATTCCCAGCTGGTAGTTACAAGAATGCAGAACGCTTTCTTTCACTTTATTTAATAAGATTCCACATTTACAGAAGTGCCTGGATTTTCAGCCCTTTCATGAAAAAACAGACTCCTCTGCAGGAATGAAGACTAAATCATTGATACTCTGCCCACAGGCATGCTGCCACTGCAACAGAAGGTGGTGGAGACAGAGGGATGGAAAATGCTAACAGACCATTGCCTGTCAGCAATCGGCTCAAATTACAGAATTTATTTTGGTCAGCTTTGACTTTCTTCTGAAACAGATGGGTTTTTTCTACTTCTGTGATGCTATTCACATAGGGGAAAAATAACATTACTAATGCATATGGAAAAATAACTTCAAACACCAGTTCAATGGATTTTAAAAAGAAAAACTGAAGGAAAAAAATGCATGGCGTGAAAACACTGAAGTACACAATAATCATAAAAATATTGACCAAAAAAAAGAAAGCATTTAAGAGCACAAAGAGCAACATCAGAATTTTCACTCTCTCGTTTCTTCTCTTCCCCCAAACATACATGCACACACACACACACACACACACTCTCTCTCTCTCCATATATATATATATATTCTGAAGGGAACTTCGATTCTAAGCAGTTCTGTTCTCCTTTTAGCACATAATTGTTGCTGTTTGTGAAACTGGCGGCTGTTCCAGAATCTGGGCCAAAGAGTAGATATAAATATCCCTTCCCAGAACATAAAATATGCAACAAAATACTGTCTTACTGCATCAGTATCTTGTCCAGTGAGGCTACACTTCTGAAAGAAACAAAACAATACAAGATGCACGGTTTCTCTCTATCTTCAGTAATTCTTAGACATAAAACACTACAGAACAGAACTTCTCAGAGCTGCAACCCCTGTACAAATCAGAGTACATGAGATAATGTTTTACAACAAAAAGTGAGTAATAATAAAAGTATCACTGTGTGGAATTTCACTCTGAGTAATGCTCCTTGAAATCATTGTAAAACAAAAACGTTCTGAGTAACAGTGTTTTCTTTATTTAACTACTAAACAATCAGCCAAACCTGGCATTAAGCAAAGTTGCACTGGCACACTGTTGGCTCTTCCTCAACTTGTCCTCCAGGACTTCCAGGTCTTCTGCAAAGCTGATGTGCAGAGAGTCGACCCCCAGCCCATCCCAATGTCAGGGGTTACTCCTGTTTGCCCATTTCTCCAGCCTGTCTGGCTGCACAATCATGTTTTATCATCTGCTACTCCCAGTTTTGCACAAGGATGTTATGGAGTGTTGGAAGCTGTGCTAAGCCAGTGTCTGACATCAGGGGTCAGAAGGCTTCTGAGGAGTTCACATTTTGTTCTTTGTGTCTTACATCTTTCATTATTTCTGTCTTAGGAAAAAAGGATAAAGTACCTGAAACCCATCACCTCACAGAGTCATCTTGCATAGACTAAAGCAACAAACAGATAAATAAGATACAGTCTTTTATAAGACAGACGAAGAGGAACTGGTAGTAATTAATTATCTTGAAACAAGCCTTACAGTCCCAGTGCACAGAGCAGACAAACCAGCACCCATCTTCTGGTCCCAGTTTCTGTTGTCCATAGTGTTAGATTTTGTGATAAAAGTGTTGCTTCCATCAACACAAATGATTTTTATTTTTCAATATGCCAAAACATTATAGAAGTCAAAAATTCCTGGTGTGGAAACGTCATTGATTTAAATTTTTTCCTGTGCAATAAGCAAAGATCGCTATAGCAATCTAAGAGGTTCAAACTTCTGCATTCTGATCTCTTTACTCGAACACATTTATAAAGACGTTCATACCAGAGCAAAGGTGATGTTAATAGATTCTGGTTGTCAACTTCAATTATATACAACTTAACAATTTTCATCTTTCACTACCATATATGGCTAACTCACAGCTCTTGAAAAATCCATGCAGCTTAGCTCAGAAAAGATCAATCACGTTGGTAACACCATTGTATCCCTGCATAATTCTCTTATCCTCCTTTGGGATTTACATCCCAGTCTCTGATTTTTTTATCCCTTTCTGGAAGATGCTTTATGCAAAATCTTTTGAAGTGTTTGTATTGTTCAGTTTCAATTTAAAATTTTAAATTAAGTTCATATTGTCAGAATGCTAACTTCTTTCACATTTTAGGCTGATGTCAATACATTTTTGGCACTGAAGATGGTGTGTGCAATGCATTCAGTTATTAAGGGGAGTATTGGTACTAAGCTTTTAAAGCATCACTCTCATTTATTTCTCTAGGCAGGTGTTCTCTTAGAGTGAGGATGAGCAGGGCTGGAGGGTTGGAGAATAGCAAGGCTACATCTAGTTTTGTCCAAGGCTGAGATCTGTGAATTTGCCATCAGTTCCTCTCATAAACATCATACCAAGAAGGGTCACGCCCCTACCTATTTTACTCCATCATTTCACTTAGTCTTTAAAAGTAACAGGTTTGTGGTTAATCTGCATTGGAGAATATTTCTGAACTTGATTTTGAGCCAACCTCAGGAGATCTCTACGATGGTATTTCCAATGTAAAACAAAAAACTAATTGACATGCATTTTACTGCATTACTTCCAAATACCTCAATCTCAATGCCAGCAATTGCACTCCTTTCAGTGTGAGCGCAGACTTCCAAGCAGTAAAACAGACTGTCACCAAAATGTTAGACTAACTAGAACATTCCAAAGAATACGTACAGTGGATTTTGGGCAAATGACTGGGAAAGTCTGCAACACTAATTTTTGTGCAATATTTTCATTTTGGTAACCTCTAATAATTTTAATTCTAGAAATACTAGAAATAAAAATCCATGGGTGATCAACAAAGAAGTAGCACTGTGTTTACTGATATAATGAACTAAATATATTTCTTCCTTATACCCAAAATATGCTTAAAAGCACTTGGAAACTGTATCAGGACACATCTGAAGGAGAAGATAAATTTTATTACCTGAGGCCTCACTCCTTTTCTAGAAAGTCAATAAGTAAATTAACAGGTTCAAGGGTTTCTACTGCAAGCAATTACTATAATAAATCACATTATGTCAATTAATTTAAAATACAGTAGGTATCAGTTAGCACCATATTAACCCTCTAAGTCAGAGCTTGTTTCTCTGATTTTCAATAACAAATATTAACCCTCTAAGTCAGAGCTTGTTTCTCTGATTTTCAGAATTTGCCATCTCAGCCTGTGAACACAGGTTACCTGGTAGAACCAAAATATTTTTCATTAAAGACAGCACCATTGCCAAAATTAAAGATCAACACTTTGTACCCTCTAGCCTTACCTGGCCATTCCAAAGGATGCCTGTGGATCCTAAACTGCATTCCTCCATCAGAGCCCAAATAACAAACTGAAGAATAAAAACCAGTAACGTTTTAGAGGACGGATATTGAAAACAGCATCCTCATTCCCAATCACAACCAGTGCTTTCTACAGAAGTTGTGTTCTGGACCCAGCCCGTGCAGCCCAAGTTTGGAGGCTTTAGCTCTGTGTTAGCACTGCTGCACAATCTCAGCTCCACGAGGCACGTCTGTCCTCTCCCTTCCTCCTGTCATTTGAAGGAAAGGCTTTTAGAAGGATGCTCTCCAACTCCGCGGCAGTTCCGAGCAGTTACACGCCGTCGTCTGCCTTTTCTCCTTTATTCAAGGTTCCTCTGGGTTCAAGCAGCCCGTGCTAAAACACACAAGGTATTACGTCCTTCAGGCTCTGCTATTTGCAGCCACTCCCCTCCGAAGGGTACAGGATGCTGAAGCCCCATCCTCCCTCCACTTCCTTCCTTGCCTTGTCCATGGGAGGATTCCTCAGCATGGCCACGGCCCCGCAGCACGGGCAGGCTGATGTAAACAGGAGGATCCTGAAATCCTAGAAATGACGGCAAGGCAGCCACAGCAACGAGCACAGCAGGAGCTCACTGGAAGTGCTGGCTTTTGTTTACACAGTATTTCGCTCTCCCACATGACTTCCCCACAAATCCAGTTATTTCAGGGAAGAGAGGACTGCTCCATGACGTCTGGCTGGCATGGAGCTGCCTTAAACCCAGGATAACTCTGCACAGGGCACTCCTGGGCAGGAGGACAAGCAGGTGGCAGAGAGGTTCCATTAGTACCTCTCCTCTTTCAGGGTGGTAAATACCACCTCAGGGCAGGAGCTTGGACAAGCCTCTATTCCTCCAGATGCTCCAGCTCCTCAATGGCCTCCTGGTAGAACAGCTGCAGCTGACCTAGAACTCCTTCAGTCTGTGGCAAGGACCCAAACCGTGCCAAAGCAGTCCCAGCACCTCAAGAACAAAAAGGGTTCCTAAAGGAATTTGCAATCTGGTCTGTAGCCTGAGATCAAATTTTTCACAGCACACATTTCAAGAAATTGCACACTTGTGGAGCTGTAGATCCAGGCTCTCAAAGCAAATCTTGGTTTCCCTAGTAATACTCAGATTTTAAAAAAACCCAAAGAATCCCCTTCCACCTCTTAGAGGAGTATCTGTTCTTACTCAATTGAAGATTTTTCAAAAACGTTTCCAGTCAAAGAAATTAAGATGGATTCTTTGCTAATGAAGGGATGAAAGCTAATGTATTGCTTTGTGCTTGCATGAGCACCTCTAGGATTTTATCTTCAAAGGACAGAAGGTGAAAGAACATCAGAACTGGAATACTGTAAGAGAAATCTAACACACTGCTGAGTACTAAATGGCTGGAAACATTTCTCCCTCTCTCCTCTCTCCCAACTGAGCAACCCCAAAAAAGTTGAGAGCAAAATTCTTGGACGGTCTTTAAAGCTCCCTAAACAGCTACAAGATCCTACTATCACAGTTCTCTTTACTCTTTGGGACACTTTGGAAAAAACCTGGAAAGTAATGGAAATACAAGACACAAGTGCCCAACTGAGAAAAGCAAGAGCAGAAAAGAGGCAGAAAAAGGTACAAGAGATACCCTTACAGCCTCACACAGGAGAGAAGCTGCTGCTGCAGCTCTTCCTGAAGGTAATTGTGCACTGCCAGAGGGTGCTGGGCAACACTCTGAATTCCAGCCTGGACACAGATTTCAGCTTTCTGGTGCCACAGTCCTGCTATATTAGCAGTGAAGAATCATCATCATCTATAATCATGACCCATGGTCAGAAAACAAAGAGGTGTTTGCTCTTCACAGCACAGCAGCAGTTTTTCCTACTGCACAACCAAATTTAAGATTCACGTACCTCCACTGATTGCCCCTGGGCTGTGGGCAAGAAGCAGAAAGACTCCACTTGCATTCCCTCATGTGCCCCCTGTGACTCACTATGTACATGAATATGTTGCTTTTATTGCACTCTATTGCTTTATGCAGCAAGAGCCATTATCAATTTTTCTAGTTGTGACTGACAGGATGGCCAGGAATAACATCAACTTCTCTAACACTTCACTCCTACTTCAGCTGCAGAAGCAGAGCATGAATACCATACCATACACCCCATCCAAACACTGAACTACGAAACCTTTTTGCTATTGAAACTTAATAGAGTGGGAAAATCCTTGCTCTCATTTTCATATACAGCTTATATTCTGACACTATTTCCTTCTTTTCCAAGAATTATACCACTACAGTTTGATTCCTTCCTTATGTACACTAACACTTCAGCATGGGGATCAGAGCATTTCCATGTGCCCTCACACAATGTGATATTTCAGGGCACAGCAGCAGCTCAAAA
>VYZP01059297.1:0-22035 GCA_013400635.1 Hypocryptadius cinnamomeus
CCTTCGTCTGGGAACCCCACAAATACAATACTTGGGCATCTTGTGGCATTTCCTGAGCCCTCAGTGGCATTGGGTGTGATAGCACAACAGTCTGGAGCAGAAAAGGAACCCAGAACTTGGCAAATAGCAGGCAAATCTCACATTATATTTGTGACTTTTATATTGCTGCATGATGCCTTAGGAGTAAGAGAAGAATTTCAGAGTCCTGGGTGATTCCTCTGAGCTTGGTTGTTTTGTGTTCAGTCATGGTGCTGAAGAGATCTGACCCTGAAATTTCAGAGCCACCTCCTGAACTCCAAAGTCTCTGTTCCTCAAGACAAAATTCTCAATAAAGTCAGTAGGAGTTTTCCTCAGACTTGGGGAAATCAGAATTTAATGGTCCTTTTTTTTTTTTCTCTCTTTTTTTAATCAAGAGGATGGTTTAAAGCTTATTTATCACCATAAATGGGAATTTCAGACCTCATGAAGACATGCTATTTTGCCAGGTTTTATAGTAGTGGAACACAGCTTTTTACTGTTTTAGAGCATTTTCTGACTGACGTGATAAAATGAGATCTCTTTCATTTCATTTTGTAAATCTCTTTTTGCACCTGTTTTTTTTCCCCATTATTTGTGCAGATTTGGATCCCACTCCTGTCATTGTCCTGACTTCTTGATGAGTGTCCAAGGAACATTTTTAATGTCTTGGGCTCCCTGAATTCCCTGGGCCAGTAGCAAAGGCTAAGATGTATGCAGTTGGTCATGACATTCACCTGGGATTTGCTGAGGCCAAAATTAAATCAGGTAAAGCTCCAGGTTGAATCTGGGTCTCCTGTGTCTCGGGTGAATACAGTAATGTCTTTATTCTATATAGCTTTTTTTTTCTTTGCAAAAGGTTAGAGTTCCAAAAAATATTTCTCTGACCTTCTTCCTACCAAAAAAAAAAAAAAATAGAATAGGAAGAGCAGGATTCCATGAATCAGTATTTTCCAGAAAATTTTTTCTTTGTCAGAATACTCCTNNNTTTTTTATTTGTCAGAATACTCCTGATTGATTATAGTGGTTTTCTTAAGAGAACCTTTGCTTAGGCTTGTGTCTAAAAATACAAATTCTCCTTACTATATGGGAAGTGCCAGCTACTTTAACAAACAGGGAACATGCTCTGAAGTTACACACATCTAAACAAGGTGACCCAATGAATGTTTTATGGAGCAGAATTAGGAAAATAAGCACAGTAGTAATCCAGATGGATAAACGCAAGTCCCCTGGCTATGGTGAGCACTTCCCTGTGCTCTTTGCTCTCTTTTCCCCCTCCTCAGTGCAGTTTTTTTAAGTTCTCTGGCACAGGGAGTTTCAGAGCTATGCTGGGCTATGCTAATGGCAGACAGAGAGAAATTCTCTGTTTTACCCCACACAGGGCAATGAGCTCCCTCCTTATTCCTTTGAAAGCAGCAATAACCTAAACTCCAGAGTTGGTCAAATCTGTGAATATCTCCTTTTTTGGTGGAAGTTGAGGACCAGTGTCCAGGCATCCACTTTTGATTCCATACACAGATGAACATCTGGATGTGTGGCTCTTGCAGGTGTGTACATGAACCCCATCCATAGCACCAGCTGGAAACCAGGCTGGGTGGAAGGAGAAAACAAAATAAAAATGTAATAATTGGTCTTGAAACATTCTGATATGAGTTAAACCTTAGTAACAACTTTCCCCTGTTATAACCAGAGATATTCCCTGTGTGTTGGGGCAGGATGTTGAAGCATTAGAAATTTCCCCATGTTTAGCATTTGAACTAACCCCATGGTCCTCATTATAAAATCAGTTGGCAAAACCCTCACAGCTTTATGCCCAGGTTGTGTGATGTGCTCCATAGCCCATCCTGCCCCTTTTGCTCCCTACAGCTCTCAGCCCTCCCCCTACATAAAGGAAGGAAGGTGAGGCCAGTGATCAGGGTGGAAATTCTCAACTTGAAGAGTAAAAAAAAGAAATAAGACAGGGTAATTGATAAAGTGTAGCAGGTCACACATGTAGTGCTTGCAAAAACCATTTTAAAATTACTCAGCTGTGTGGAGAGGATAAAATAAGTGTGGCTTTTGTTGATTTTGTGACCGTATATCAAGTGTTGTGGTGTCCTTAGGATAGTGAGTGCACTGTAAAGGTTTTGGGGGAATGTTAGTGCGAGAATCGAATTAGAAGTGGGGGAAATAATGGTGCAGAATGTGATGGTGGTTTGCCTTCTCCTTCCAGCTGTTGCACTGGGAAGGGAGGGAGTCCCCATCTGCACATGCCTCTTGCCTGGAATGTCAGGGACTTTGGACCCAGGTGGCTGAATCCTCCCTCCAAAGCTCTGCTGTGCACCAGGAACATTTCAGGATACTCTGGCAAGCGTGAGCGCATCCATAATTCTGTTTTCAAAGACAAATCATTTCAAGTAGAGTGCATAGAGCTCATGACACAAACACATCTGGATTTCAGTTGTTGATGTGAAATATTCACAGTCCAATATGGTAAGAGCAGATGTTGGATTGACACTCATTGTAAATGTGAATGATCACATCACAAATCCCATATGTAGCTTAGTTGAGAGCAGCAAAGCCTACCTGCCCACCTTGGTTTTGCTCTGGGGTTAAAAATATTTGCTTGCACACTTCATGTTAGTCACCACTCTTTTTTTAGGTGTAGGAGATTGTAATAAACCTCAAAAAGGTTTAGATGTAAACTGTGGTAGGAATTGAAGCGACTGCCTTAATCAGAAGTACTTGGTTTGAAATGAAACATAAAAAAACCTCTTTAAAAAGTTTAATATTATCATATTTTGTGCTTGGTAAGCACTGCTGCAGAGGTCAGTGGTATCAAACTTAATAGGTTGATCATTAAAAGACATCAAGTGTCTGTGCCTTCTGCTGAGGTACAGAGAGGCTGAAGAATTTCTGGTGCCTTTGAGGAAAAGTAGCTGAGGAAGGAAAAGTGCAGCTAAACAGGTGAGTCAAGGCTCCACAGAAAGGCCACCTGATTTTCCAGAAGCTTTTCACTTCCACAGCATTTTGAATGTGAGTTCTATTGGTGTGAATACTGCATATTTTGGTATTTACTTGTGAGTGTATCTACCAACTGGAGGATCTTGAAAATTGTTTTGGATTCTTAAAACGTGACCGTCTTCCAGAGCAAAATGCTCCCAGACACAGCAGCTGGGGCCAGAACTTTTGCAGAAGAAAATCCCAGGTCATGTCTCCTTTCCCCCCTCTCAAAAGCCTGTTGGTTCACTGAACATTCAGACCAGGTTCTGTTCTTGGTGCAAGTTACAATTCTCCAGCACACTGAGGGCTCCAAACCAGGATAAGAGCAGTGTGGGATTTCAGTGTGTGACCAAGGATGAGTGGAAGGTGGCAGAAAAGAGACTAAACAACCAAGAAAAAAATTAGGCACAAGCAGAACCTTCATGCCAAGGTGTGGGAGAAAGAATCCTAGAGATTCAAGAGGGAGTCAAAGACAGGGTTAAACCAATGAAAATTGTGTTGGTCAGTGTTTTAGATAAAGAAAAGAGAAGTCTGGGCAAAAATGAGAAAGTTTTGAGCAAGAGCTGGAGTGCGGGGTAGGAAAAAATCTGAATGCATTTGGAACAATGCACTGGGGAACACAGGCAGCAGGGAATTGTGTATGTTTTTATGTTACAAAGAGCACATCCTAAACTGAGCCATCTCAGAGTTTAAAATGATTCAGACTTCAGCTTAACTTCCTTTCCTAAGAGAGGATTTTATTTCTGAATAGGCAAACTTTTAAAATTGTAAAGAAGAGAAAGCAAGTACTTTCCTTGGAAGGATGGATGAAACATAAATCTTAAGCAGAACTATAAACTGTTGAGAAAAGGCATTTTTGTTGGATTATGTAGCTCATATCAGATAGCAATAAATCAATCCTTCAAAGACAAAAGACTATAGAAAGAAGAATAAACCAAAGACTCTCCAAATAACAAAGGCCAGATACACAAAAGTAACTAAGGAGCTGAAGAGGCAAATAGATGCCTGGCAGGATTTTAAATGGGATTATTCAGCACAGACAATCATCACCTGCTAGTGATTATTGTTGTCTTGAGGCTCCTTCAGGCCTAGACACTTCCTTGACTGAGGTTAAAATTCCCATCAGCATCAGGGAAATTTAACTCATAGCCTTAAAATCTGCATGGTTGGTGCAGCATCCCTCAGGTAAATGAAAAGTTTACCTCGTGGATGGGTTTGACCTATTGTGAGCTTTGACGGCACACATGTCTTAACAGTTTTGTCTTTAATCACTCGGGTCATGCCACTGAGATGGGAAGTTCTGCACAGATTTATTTACCTTGCTTCCTGATCCAGGACTTCAGAGAATAACAGATTTTTGAGCAAAACTTAAAATGTTATTGGGTATGATGACAAAATTCTAGTAGTGGGTGTAAGTCACTAATGCTAGTTAATGCTCACTAGCTCTCACACTTTGGAAATTAATTTTCTGAGCTGTGAATTCCTATATTTTGGGCAAAAAGGGCCCCATTCCAGTGCTGGAAATAGAAAATCCGTGTCACACTCTATGCCTGTACTTTGTACTCCCAGTCCCTTCTTGTTCAGATCATCCAGACTTTTTACAGCATGCTCTGGCATGTTCCTAACCTGCACACACCTTGGCCTTGTCCCTGGGAATATCAAAGAATAAAAGGAGATTAAGACTTGGGACTCATCCTGACTCACAGGCAGAACAGTCAGAGAGGCTGGGAAGTATTTTATTTCCAGGTCCCCTGGCTGGAAGTACTGGGGACAGCCCTTTTAGCTGAGCTCTGCTGTGCTGGTAGCTACATTTTCATCCAGGACCAAATTTGGCTGGTTTGTTTGTTGATATTAAATAAAAGGATGACTCAAATCTTGAACTGTTGGGGGTGTGTGCAGGAAAGGGATTCCTGTCCTTCCTAAATCAGAAGAAGTAAATGTAATGCAGATAACAAGAGGGGAAAAAAAGAAGAAAACTTGCTGTACATCTGTTTTTGAAAAACAGGCAAACAAATATTGAGGGCACAAGATCTTAGCATGACAGAAAATTACTAGAACATGCCAGACATGGGGAATAAAAGGCAAGCAGGCAATGTTGCTGCTGGAACAAGCAGAGATGTGAAAAATGTAGGAAAATTTGCTAGTCTTTATTTGCCACTTGTCTGACAACAGATGATGATGACATATCTGTGAACATATGTTATGAGAAAAAGGGCTACTATCACAAGCTATGCAGTGATTGGGTCATTGAATATTTTTAGCTCCATTTCTGGTTCTGGTTGGCTTCTATATCATCTTGAGTTAGTTCAGTCTCCCCATGGAATATTGTTCTACACAATACTTTAAGTGCATTTATTGAGAAAGGAGCCCTGGCATTTGAATACAATATAATTATGGTTGTGATCCAAGCCTATACAATTTTAGGTTTGCTTCATCAAAGATTTATTTTCTGTTTCTTGGATTTTGCACACTTACAGAGTTCAGCTGGAAAAAATATCAGAGTGCATGTCTTACAAGTGAAATGGTACTTTTGTGTTCTCCTCTCCCCTTTGGCAGCAGAAAAGTGCTTTTTCCATGCTATCTTATGACATGCAGTACTTAAAACAGGGCAGTGTGGAAACACCATGAGAATAAGTCTTCCTGCCTTAGTTCAAAATACACTCACCTGTTTAAAACAGAAAAATATGCTTTTCCAAAAGCTTGTCTATACATTAATCCTGCCCAAGGGCACTTTTGGTATGTGCTTTCACTGCTTACCTGGCTTTTATACATAATTGCTTGCTTTGGTGTTGCCTAAAAAGTGATTTTTTTTTTTTACTAATTAGGAAAAGACTGGACAGTGCAGCAGGAGATTTTGCACCTACTATTCCTGATAATTTTTTCTTAAAGGAAACACCTCACAGATGTTTTCCACACATCTCCTCCAGCATGGTGATGTATTTTTGGTCTCGCTGCTTACTCTTTGCTCCTACTACTGTTACAATCCCATTTTCCCCCTCTTCTTTAATTAGACCCCCTCAGTAGAGGAAGGGGTAAAAAAAGAAGGTAGTGTTTGCAAATGGCAGATCAGTCTGTGGAGACTGCTCAGATTTTAAGGGCAGCTGCTGTTCAATGTATCTGGTGTGTCACTTTCTGTTTTGTGCCACTGCTTTATTGCTGCTGTGGGAATGGAGCAAAAAATAGAGGCTACTGCAGTTGTGTTGAATAACCATCAACGTGATCCTAGCCGATGTGTCAGTCCCTCACTGGGCACAAAAATGTCCATGTTTGATACCCACCACCCACCCTGGCCTGTAAATGAAAGCAGCAACATGCTAAATAGCTACAGAACAGCATCATTAGCTGGAGGACTCAGCTGATGCACAGGGATGTGTTAGTGCTGCTATGCATGTGTGGGTGTGAGAATGTCCCTGCATCTCCAGAAAGGCTGGTGTAAGTAAATAATTCATAAGGTGCATGCAGTGTGTTTAAATGTTAAATACATTGCCTTTCAAATTCAGTGCAACTATTGAAACCTGCGTTTGGCTACCACGTTCGGCTGCTGCATATTTAAAGTGAAATCGCAAATTTAAAGTGAAATCCACAGTGTGGAAATGCTGAGTAAAAACCACCCAAGCCCCAGTTTTTGACGGACCACCTAAGCTTGCCAGCATAGCCCTTTGTGGAGCTCAGATTCCCTTCCTCCCATGCAGGAGTGCTGCGTGTTTCCATCTGAGTGGAAATTCTTGGCATCAGGAGTGCTGACTCACGGGACAGCGAGGAAGGAACATTTCTGTGGCTGCTGGGGTGGCCAAAAGCAGCATGGATTTGCACTGCTGTGACTTCCCCTGCCCTGTGCCCATGTCCTGTCCCCACACATGCTGCTGGAGAAGAGCACAGGGCTGCTGAATACATCTCACAGCTGCTGGCTGCCACAGTCTAGGGTTGAATCCACCTGGATTGCTTCACCTCTCCTTCCTGTTGGTCACCAAAAGTTTATCCCACATCAAGCCAGGCCAGCTTGGTCTGGGGGATTGCCCAGCCACCCACAGACAACCGACAGGCTAGGGGGTTGAGTTAGCCAGGTAAATCCCCTGGGCTCCCATCAGGAACGTGGGCAGCTGGAGTCCAGAAGACAATTCCTGAGCTGGTAGGTGAATTCCTGAATAGGTGAGTGCAGGAGCCTGACCTTAGGTAATGTAATAAATGAGATCTCTCAGCAGCGTGTCTCTTACAGTAAACAAGGGAGAGTTCTGCCTATAAGATAATGTTCTTTGAACTTTCCAGTTATTTACATACAACACACTTTTCTTTGTCCTTTTTGACTGCAACTTAACAGAATCAGCTGAAGTACCGATCCAGAAGTGCAGCTATTGAAATTGCTTGTCCTCTTTCAGTGGTAGCTAAAAGCAGTACTTAAACATGTGGTAGCATGCGACTTCTCTGACGAGGAGGTGGAAAAATCCCAGTTTTGAGGCGATGGAAGCCCGGCCGGGCTTTTGTTCTCCCCGGGGCGCAGCGGCGCGGTCCCTGAACCGGCCTCGTTTCCCCGACAGATGGCACTGCCTTTCTCTCGTACTTCGCCCCAAGTTTAAAAACATTTCGTTAAAAATAGCTGCCCCACATTCTTAATTGGCAATCCTTTTTCTGTTTATTGTTAGGCACAAATCAAACGCTGTTTAGCTCTTAGGCGAGCTCAATGCACAATACATAAAACCGTAATGTGAAACACGCAGATTTTCTTATTCTCTTCTGTTTCTGCTTGTTACAGCAGAAAATACTGAACAATTTGTGGTTTGTCACTAACTTACTTATGATAAAATGTTATTTTTTCCCTTATGAAGATAGAACCATTTTGTTTAGTCTTAAAACTTGCTGTGTTGCCTGCACAACGCCCCTGTTTTCGCATAAATGAAGCCAATGTTATTCCAGCATCTCTGGACTTCAGCGACAGTAATGGAGTGTCTAAGGCATTTGAAAATGCCCTGAAACAGGCTTCAAACTCTTCTGTTTGAAGGAGAGGCTGATCTTTATTGTGTGGGGGGATGGAGACCCCACAGTGGGGTCCTTGGGGGTAGTGAGGGCTTGCAGAGTCCCTGGGCCAAGCTCTCAGCACAGGGGCTGGGAGCACTGCAGGAAAACGTGGCTCCAGCACGTCCCTTCTCCAACCCTCCCCTGGTCCCTGGGGTGATTCTCCTGATCCCCAGGGTGATTCTCCACAGCTCCTTACCAGGGTCTCCTGATGCCAGCTCGGCTACTGCGGGGAGCATCACTGGAGGTGAGCCTCCCTCTGCTCTCTCCTCAGCGAGCTAATCATTTCTGTGGCCTCTTCTGGGACCCGTTTCATTTCTGCAATTCCTTGGGCTATGCTGGGCAGCAAGGCCAAATCTCTCCTTTACCAAATGAAGTCCTAATGGCCTCGCTGTCTCCTAGTTTGGTCTGCACCTCGTCTGCCTTTCCGCGGTCGGGCTGGTTACGGTGAAGCAGAAGGAACATGTTTTGTTGTGCTTTATTTCCTTGCCTGCTCTTGCACATGGACAGATTGTCAGCCAGCTGCCCACGGTTTCAGCCCCTTCCACCTCCCCCCACAACGGCCACAAATCCAGTGGAGGTCCTGATCCACACAAGAGCTCTGTTTCCTACCGGGGCTCTCCCGCCACTGTCGGTGGCTCTCCCCCCAAACACGTTTTGTGTGTGCTCCAAGGCGGTGGCACTGCTGGCCTTTTAGCACAGATGCATGGGAGAAATTCCTTCTAATATGCATTCATATGTCTGTGTCTCTCTCTCTCCAGTGACCTTTATTTGCCATCTCCTTGCCTGTTTAGTTCATTTATTAGAGCCTTCTGAAGCGGTTCATAATATTCCCATAATACTGGACAAGTCTTAATAATTGTATCAAATTCCAGTGTTACTGGCTGAATTTTTAAGCCCCTTCTCCTGTTTGCTAACATATTAAACAGTGCTGTACCTAACACAGTTCTTTGAGTCACCTCATTGTCAAAGCAGTTGAAAGCCTTTTCTTCTTCTTCTTCTTCTTCTTCTTCTTTGGTGATTTTTACTTCCCAAGTTGGTATTGTTCCCTTTGTCACTTTTTGTGATGAAGGCTATCAGCTGTTTTTAGAAAGAGCAGTAGAATAATCAGATGTGCTTGTACTTGAGGCAGTTTACATTCTGAGCCTTATTTTCTTTTTAAAAACTCTTCACCACTCTCTCCCTTTTATATAATGATGGTCTGATTCTTTTCATACTTTATTTTTGTTTTAAGAGATTTGCTTGCCTGGTGGTAAGGTTTAGTAAGCTGCAAATTTCAAGGCTGGCTCGACATGTTTTTTAAAGCTAATACTCACATAGC
Source organism: Hypocryptadius cinnamomeus (assembly GCA_013400635.1). NCBI lineage: Eukaryota > Metazoa > Chordata > Aves > Passeriformes > Zosteropidae > Hypocryptadius > Hypocryptadius cinnamomeus. The sequence goes on from VYZP01059297.1 coordinate 9,329, forward strand.
AGCTTCCAGCAGCTGATGGTAATGAGCACGGATGTAGGAGTTTTTAATTAGTTACTCCAACGCTTCCTTGAAAATATTTGCATGCACACAAGCCAGTTCTGGAGATCTGTTGCTCCTAAATGCAAATATTTCAGCACTTACTGCCTTGATAACAGTCTTTAATATTGACTTTTTTTTTTTAACATGGGAGAATAAATGTGCTGAAATGGCAGCTTAAAATCCTCTTTTGAATATAGGTGTAAGTGAAATATTTGGGATCTTTCAACACATCATCTTTAAATTTGTCTCTCCTTCAGCCCTCCTGCTTCTTGGCTCTGTGTCTCTCTCCATGTGCACGTTAAAAATTGTTGCTTCTTTTCACAAGCAAACAGTCAAAAATATTTTTTTCCTTAGACCTAGTTTCTATCTTGCTTTTTTAAAGACAGCAGCACGTGTGGTTTTGTTTCGATTTCACCTGCTGGGGGTTCTTCTGCTTTGAAGATAACTGGTAAACAGCTGGCCATGCAAACACAAACATTTCTTTTTCCTTAACTTCTGTTTCCTCTTTGTGTCAAAATATTCATAGTCTAGTGCATGTATTATGATTTTGAGGCTTTCTGGTTATTAAGAACCTCTGGTGTTATTTCTTGCATCATGCCAGCCATGTGATTTGAGCCTCAGGTCCCAGACAAGCTGCAGTGCATCTTTTGTAAAGGCACTCATTCTTACTGGAAAGACATCAGCTTATTACATTGCTGCTTTCAAGCACTTAATTTTAACCTAATACTTTACTTTATTTAAAAGACCAGACTCTTTTTTTTTTTTTTTTTTTTTCCCCAACCTGCATTTGCCTACCTTCTCTTTCTTAATTGCTTACAGTTGTGGCTTTGCTGGCTAATTACAAATTCCCGTGGTGTCAGGACTTTCCCTTCCAGCTCTCCACTGACACTGTGGTTATCCCTGCCCTTTTTTTGGGGGGTGCCTGGTGCAGTGTGTAATGCACAGGTGAGGATTCCACAATTGCCAATAATTCAATGACTCATTTTGATTCCCTTGCAATATCCCAGAATCGTCATGATTAGAAAATTGGGTGCAAGAACTGGACACAGCAGTGCTGGTCCCATCAGTGACACACACCTGTAATATCCTGCATAATCATGCAAGTATTGCATTAACCTTAGCCCATGGATTGCATAGGGAATTCATGGTAAATTGATTTTCTGAAGTCCTTTTCAGTGTCACTGCATTTCAGGGTATGGTATTCTGTGTTGTTAGTGTGACCTACATTCTCTCTTCTGACATATCTGACTTGGTGTCAGCCTGTATTAAAACCTTTTTAAAGATATTTCTTCATTTCACAAGCTGATTCAAACAGCACATTATAACTGACCAATCCCAATCTCTTCAATTGCTGTTCGGCCTTTTTTGGTTTTTTAATATACCTTTAAAGTATCTAGTGTAAAATATGTGAAGTATTTTCTTTCCATGGTATTTTCATAAATTCCTGTCCTGAATGTAGTCAAAAGACATTTTTTAAAAAAATACTAGAAACACTGAAAATGCTACTAAATGCACCCATATTCAGATATGATGACCAACAAAAGTGCTTTTTCAGGTTTTAATACTATTTGCTCTTGTACATTTTTAGTAGTGTTGTTCTTTAACAGAATATAATGCAAAAACTTTCAGAAAATATGAATCCAAAATGCAAATGCAGTTATTTTTTTACAGCCAAATCTTTTGAGAAGTTAAAAAATTGCATCATCCTTGTTAAAAAATATATAATATATATATTTTATATATATATTCTATGTATATATTTTTATATATTTATATATACACTCTCTCTCTCTCTCTCTCTCTCTCTCTATATATATATATATATATGCTTCCCATATACTGACTAGGCATTATTATCTCATTTTTCAACTTTTTTTTTAATCTTGACATGTGGTAACTTCTCCAAAGGGTCAACTTACCCACAGTTCCTGATCCCAATGGTTCTGTGAATTTCTCTCTGTCTGCAGCTCCTTCATTTTATCTGGGTGAAAAGCTGATTTGGCCACCTTTTCCCACCACCTGCTCTGGAGGTTATATATAAGGCTTTTCCCTGACCGTCTAAATTCATATGGCTATAAAACCCTTTTTCTCCTCCTTCCCTTTACCAGTAAGTCTGGTTCATGCAGGCTTTTTTTTTTAATATTTTAATTTTTTAATTTTCTCCCATGACCAAACTCTGTGAAAGAATTCCATAAAAATCTCTTTAAAATCCCCACCAGAGAAGAGGGTTTATCATCCATCCTGCAGAGGGGTTCACTGGGGTTAGGCACAGCTTCTTTATTTTCCCAGAAGAAATTTGAATTCTGGTTAGTTACTGATTCAGTAACTAATAAGTGATAGCACCCTCCACTTTTCCATGTCTCTTTGGACACATAGGGTTATTTTCACACAGGTATTCATGGTTTTTTGGTTTGTTTTTGGTTTTTTTTTTATAACTACCTGTCAATTGACAGATGAACTTTGGGCTTAGTAAAGCCCTCAGAACGAGAGGCACCCGCTCAACCTGTTCATTGTTTTCTCAGTGATAACAGAAGAGCCTTGGCATATCAGTGCTTCCTCGAGGAACCTCCAAATATCCACTGACTCAAAAGATCAAAGAAAAGAGCATGGGCAGGTTATGTGGGACTCTGTTCTTCCATGATTGTTGGCAGCTTTTCTGGATCTCTGCACAGGCCCTGTGCACCAGACAAGGACCTGCTTGCTTTATTCTGTAAGCAAGAATTAAGGGTACTAATTCCTACTTAGAACACAATTCCAGATCCCAGTGAAGTCACCTCAATTACTGGCTGCTAAATTGATTACTGGCTGTTGTGTCAAAGCCCTTTCTTTTATTTTTAGTAAAATTTGTTTCACTGGAGAAAAAGTAAGAAAAACAAGGCAGGTTGCAGTGATCACACAGGGTCTGTGGGAGCCAGGCTGGGCAGGGACTGAGGTGACCACAGGCTGTGGCATCCAGGCTAGGATTTTGCCTCCTGGCAGCTTACTGTGACTGCACACTGCTTTTTCTCAGTAAGGAGATGCCTCAAACCACTGTGGGTTGAGGAGGAACAGCAGGGTTTGCCAGGACAAAGCAAAGGCTGAGGAGCCCAGCTCCTGACACAGGTGCTTTGAAACCGTCCAGAGGTGCAGCTGCCTCAAGAAGTGTTTCATGAAAATATTGGGCTGTTCAGCTTAAACATATATTTTTTAAAATTTCTTTTCAGAAGAGAAGTGTTGTGCTGACCATGCATGAGGAAGCCAGTCTTGTTGCTAATGGATACAGGATAAAGTGTGAGGTGATATTTGTTCAGCTGAGTCACTTGCAGCCAGAGGTAAGTGACAGTTCTGGCAAGTAATAAGCTGTCATGTAGTGTTTCTTAAATGCATGGATTTTCTGAAACCCTGTTCAAGGGGTCAATAGCAGAGCAGATGCAATTGTCTGCTGTATCAGAGAGACCTCGAGAGTCAACTCTGCATTTCCCTTTATTTTCATTCCCCTGAAGTGGTAAACTTTAAGAATTTCCCCCCAGAGCAAAGGAGCTTTCACTAGGTGTAGGGGATAAGAACTGCCTGTTTAGTTTTGGAAATTATCTTCTATATTATTGTGTTTCATCCCTCCTGTTTATTTTATCATTTTGTTACACATTATTCTTTGAGAAACCAGTCTGTTTATTACTACTACAATTTGTTAGCCAATGATATTTTAATTTTTATTTGGATTTAGTCACAATTATTTAATTTAGTTACAATCAAGGCTGGTCAAATCAAACTGTCAAAATCTACGCTAGGCACAAAATTCAAATGTGCCCTCATCTTGCATCTTGTATTTGGTTGGTTTCTGTGTTTCAAAGGGGTTGAAATAGGGAAGTATAAGGAAATACAATAGGGAGAGAGTAAATAATCCAGACCCTTCAGAGGATCCACTAAAGGGGAAAAGACAGAGATGTGCACAATAATGAGTGTCACAGAGAAAGTGATTAGGGAGTGACTAATGCATTGTTTCTGACAATACAGGACCTAAGGGGGTTCCAGTGTTATAACCACACAGGGAATTTAAAGCAAACTTTTGTCATGCAGGGCATAATTATTTTGTGGAACTCGTTGCACAGGATGTTGCAAGTTCAGAAAAATAAGATATATTACTGACGATAGGTCCATGGGGGACTATTAACATGATGGTACAGTGGCAAGCTCCACTTCCAAGTCCCCTAAGCAGCTGATTGCTGGAAGCTGAGAGGGTGTACAGAGGGATTTCTGATTTGTCCTGTTTCTTCTTCTTGTCCTCTAAGAATCTCCTCCTAAGGGCCCTAAGTCAGGACACAGGGCAAGGATGGATTTGAGTCTGACCCATGGGGTTGTGTTCATGTACACAGCTAGCTATCCAAAAAACATCACAGGCAGCAGAGGAGACACAGGAGCTCAGGATGTGCTCACTGAAGGAATGACATGGCCTGGTGGGGGTTTTTAATAGCCAGATGAATGCCAAATCCACTACAGCTTCCTGCAGTACCTCAGCAAAGCAGTACACACCAGCAACGAGGTGTGTCGGTGCCCTGTTGGGAGGTGCCTGTAGCCATGGTCTCCTGGCCATCCATGTTGCCACATTCCCTTCATAGAGAAAAGCCAGGCACAATTCTTCCCAGGAATATTTCTGGGTTTCACATTCTCTGAACATCAGAGAAAGGGAAAACACAAATTCTTATCACTTGCTGTGCCTGTGTTGTGCCAAAGTAGAATGCAATATGGAGACTGTTTACCCAAAGTGACGATGTTTTGTTCCCTTGGTCTGTCAGGGTCAGGAGAGTGTGTGTGTCCGACTGTCACGAGACAGTCACAAGAGAATCAGAGATGAGTGCAGTTCTGTGCAGTTGTGAGCAAGAGCGAGTGCAAGGCAGATTCAGTTTAGATGCAATGTATATAGTATAATAAAGTAATTCATTAGACTTCTGATAAGACAGAGTCCTCATCATTCTCTCTCCCCTCATCGGAGTCACCTTTGATTTACAGTACACCCAGGCTGTAGGACCTCGCGGAATCTGTGGGAGCATCCCCTCTACTCTCAGAGCCAGTTTTTCCACTGGAGGAAATCAGGCTGTACAGAGGAACAGCATCCAGCTGTGCCAGGGGCATTCAGAGGAGGATGAGGATGTACTGTGAAGCATGAATGCATGTTTGGCAGGACAGATCCTGTTTTGAGGTGCTGAAGTAGAACAACAGTACAAAAGCAAGATACTGCAAGGCTCCTGGAGTAGGTGAGAGTTTGTGTGTGCTCTTACCCACTGGTAAATATGAAATATCTCCCCCTGAGTCATGCACAGGGATTCAGGAAGGATTGTGTATGGAGAAATGATCAGCATGGAAAGGAAGAAATCCAGTGGGAGAAATGCCTAAAATCTGGTTTAAAGCTGCTTTGTAACATTGAGAAATATTAAGAAAGAGAGGATGCCTTCAACATAAGGTGTGGCATGATAACAGCACCAAGGCAAAAATACAGAGCAAATTCTATGTGATGTGGTGAAATAAAGTTAGGAAGTTAGGAAAGGGCAGTGGAGGGGTTCAGGAGGGATTGTGTCCACAGCAGGCACAACAGTCTGTCTGTTTATAGACTGGCCCAGGAAATAGGAGTGAGAAGTTGCTGGAACACAGGGAGTAATGACAGCAGCCTATATATCCATGTCTGGGGCTAAAAGACAAAGGGAAAAGCTTGGAGTATCAACAGAGATGGCAAATGGCAGAGCAAAGCTTTATAAAGCTTCAAAAATACTTTCAATCCCTGCCCTGGGGGTAAGTGGGTGTCTAGGCAGCACCACTCTGAAAGAGGAACCCATGAACCTTTCTGTATATTCTGAAGTGGAGGGAATTGTGTCTTCCTTTGGGAAGGCTGTTTTGTGGGGCCAGCAGTGAGCAGAAAACTCAGAAATGCCCCAGAAGTGCCAGGCTTCTAAAAGATTTGCTCCAGTGTCAGTCAGAAGAAGACAGGGTTTCTCATCTCTTCCTCAGTAAGGAGGGAACACAGCTCTCTGCCCTGGCTCTGTCTAGAGACACATAATTTCTCCTGAGAAAATGAGAAGAAATGTTTTCTGCTGAGACACTTAATACTTAACAGCATGGCATAAATTCCTCTCTCACTCACAAATTCAGCACACACACATGACAGGTCCCAAGTGGGCAAGTATCAGGTGTAGGAAAGACTTCTGAAGTTCTGGGTGAAACTTGTTTGTCCTTTTTCTTTTGTGATTGTCTCTGTTAAGTAGAATCACAGACTCACAGACTGGTTTGGGTTTGAAGGGACCTTAAGGATCATCTAGTTCCTCTTGTCAGGGACAACTCCCACCATCCCAGGTTCCTCAGAGCCCCATCCAGCCTGGCCTTGAACACTTCCAGGGATGGGGCAGCCACAGCCTCTCTAGGAAACACATTTAATTGTCTCACTGCCCTCATAGTGAAGAAACAGTTTTTGCCAAATGTATTTGCCTTATAAAATACAAAGCAAATATTAAACTGGTACATTTCTTTAAAAATTACTTATAAGCAGCTCAGGTTAATATAACTGTGCATTTCATTTCTATATTAATGGTCACATGTTTATATTTTGTAAATCTCATTACTCTAAGTATGTTGAGCTAAGTATATATCGAAAGTATTCTAAGTGTATTGGAAATTATTGAGCTACAGGAAATTCTGAGACTGGGTTTGAGCGCTGTAAAAAAAGTGTGGAATACCCTTCTTCAGCCATGGTTCTACCAGAAGTGTCAGATAGAATGTGATTGCAACAGTTTCACTTTAAAATCTTCTAAATGCCTATGAAAATCAAGGCAATAACATCTGCAATATATCCCATCGTGTGCAGAAACAAAAACCTACATGCACTTAAATTGTAAAAAAGAGCACGACTTTAATATTAGATTTCTGTAATCGCAATTTTAAGAGCCCTTTTGTACATAAACATAGTAATAAGGGCTGGGATTCCTCCCCAGAAAGCAGAGTTTCTCTCAAATCCTCTGTTCATTCCTGTAAAAGAGTCAACACATAGCAGCTGTCTGTATATGCATCTCTCAGCTGAAATTAGCATCTTGTATTACTGGATTTCCTTTAAAAGGACTTTCCAACAACCTATCAGGTATTTAAAGAATGTACAGTGCAGTTTTAATGATACAGGTTGCTTATTTATTTAACTTGAGAGCCTCTCTCAGCTCCCTGTATCTATTTCTATATGTAGGAATTATGAGACCTTGAATAATGAACGTGTTATTTAAATTGTGCTGTGACACTACATAATGCTGAGAAGTCATTTTATACAGTTCACTATTCTCACAGTCAATGGTGCTTGACTTGATTGCCAGTGCCTCATAGCTGGAGTAGATCTGGGCAATGTTCTAAATTTGTTAAAAATCAGTTAGACAAAATTGTCTTGAATGAAATAGAGCAGGCTGGAGAGCTTATTCCTTCTGATAGTCTCCTAAATGAGTCTTAATTGTCATGCTTAAAATTTCCATCATAAAGTACATTTTTTATTAAAAAAAAAAAAGGAAGTAAAGGAAGCTGAATGATCTACCTGGTCTCTGTAAAACAATAGTGGAAGAGGCAAACCCAGACTGACATCCTGCCTTAGGTTCCTAAACCATAATTCAGGACAACCATGGTTAAGGAAATATTGTGTCCACAATTATTCTGTCACAAATAAGGAAAAGGTGAGCAGAGCTAAGTTCTTCCTCTGCATTTTCACTGTGCTGGGATCCAGCAAGCGCCCTGGTACTGCTACAATCTGCCCAAAACTGGTTTTACCCTCCAATATTGTTTTGTTCAGCAATGCTAGCTTGACTTGCCCAGCAACCACCGTGCGCATTCTCAAGTAAGAAGTGTTTTGCTAGGACAGCACATCACATCCTGTGTGATAAAGCACTGAGAGGTTCACTTCCAGCTTCTGGGAGCCTGGGAAAGGCAGATTTCAACAGATGGGAGGGAAAAGGCTTTTCTGTGAGCAGCAGCAGCACCACCACGAAGGCTGGTTTGCCAGAGCTGGTGTGCCCCTTGTCACCTGTGAGTGGTCATGGCATAGTAGAGTAGAGGAGAAAAACTCCTATAAAAAATATATAATTCCTACCTTCAGACTGTAAGACTTACTTGAAGGGCAGCTCTGAAACACAGCCTTGCTCAGATGAAGACAGGATCACACTGAAAAGTCACTGAAATGAGATTGTCTTTGCAGTGTGCCTGAATCTTCTGGGATGCAATCAGAATTTCTCTTGGGAATATTTTGGCCCAGTGTCCACATAGGTTATCAGGTTTCACACCTATATCTGAGGGCTCAAAGCTGTGGTAGCCATGTCACCACTCTTTTGCTTGCCCCTACATGTCTCCTTCTTTCTCAGGCACATGGAAGAGGCATTGCTTGTAGAGCAACTGGTTTTGATACCCTCCTCTTTGCTTATCCATTCTCTTTGTTACATGAACCATGGATAATCCATGTGTTTTCTTCCCCACACCTTTTTGATCAATTTAACTATCTAATGATGTCTTAACAAAATGAAAGAAAGGAATCTTTATTTCAAGGTACTAGAGTTCTCATGACATGGATTTGAAGCAGTTTATGATCAAATAGTGTTTTTTAATTTGTCCTGATTCATGTGAAAGTAATTTGAATCCACATTAGTATTCTATGAACTGATCATTAACACTTTTCAACTGATTTAGTAAACATATATTGCTTCCAAAATAAATAGAAACAGGAAAGGAGTACAGTTAGTGTAGCTGAAGCATGAAAACATACACATTAACATGCAAGGCAAAACTCCAGTGTTGAAATGGGGCAGCACATTAAGGTTTTTTTTCTGGCCATGTTTTCACATCTCCGGAGGATTCTTAAAAACAATGTAATCAACATCCTAAAGTACATCTTTTAATAATTCTGCTTTGTACTTCACTACAGAATGGTGAACTGGCTGTGATAAATGAATTGTCACAGCTCCTCTGAAAATATTGGGTAGTCAGGAGAAGATGCCATGGTGAAAATAAAGAACACCTCCTCCAAGGGGCTTGGCTCTGAGATAAGCCCATCAATATTTGCACAATCCTTTGGGCATATAAGGCTTCTCCAGGGGCAGAGTCTCTCTGTGTCCCAAAGGAAAGCTAGGCCAGCTCTGACCCACAAGTGACACAATGCTGTGTCCAAACCCATCAGCCTTCCTCAAAGCTTGAGGCAGTCACTGCTGGGCTGGTGCAGCTCTGCCACATTCAGATCTGTGCTGGCCCCTGTCCTGAGGCTGCAGGTGGAGGGGCTTTGGCTGGCCTCTGCTGAGAAACACACAGCCCCCCAGCAGAGTGCAATTTATTCCTCTTCTGTCACCCGTTGCTGAGTTTCACTTGAAATTGAAGTAAGGATCCTTGGAAATGGGCTCTTCCCTCAGAAGCTGACTTTTTACCTCACAGTGATGCCTTGTGCAGGCTGCCCTAGAACAGTGACTAGACAGAGTTAAAGAATAAAGCAGGGATTGATTCAAAGCATCTCCTCCATTGATGCACCTTGGGCAGCACAAGAGCCCAGCCAGGGCTGCAGCCAAGATGAACCAAAATGGTCCCAAAATGCACGAGCGCTCACGGGGTCTCTCCCTGTGATCAGCTCTGCTCCATGTGCAGATTGCAGTTCATTGTCCCATTCCAGCTTTAGCCCATGCACTCCCATCCTGCTTGTTTTTCTCTCTCCAGCCCACGCTGTTTGTGCTCTTGGGGCTGAGATTTGGATCGTCCCCAGATGGAGCAGGAATTGTTTTGTCTCCCTGCTCTGTGCAGAGAGCTCACCATCCCCTCATGTGAAGCTCAGACCCACCCACTAAAGCAGCACAGAATGTGAAAAATAGAAAAGCTGAACCCTGAGGCATCAATAGCCATTGAGAATAAGGATGATTCTTCCTTTTTTAAGGACTTCTTCCTTAAAAAAAAAAAAAAAAAGAGTAGGGCCCATTTTGAAAGATTTTTCCAGGTAGCTCACCTAACACATTCTGCTCTACCTGTGAACGACCTACAAGACTATTGAACTTTACAATCTTCCTAGGGCCGAGGCATTAGGAAAATGCTGAGTTGCCCAGCCCTGCTAACAGCATGAGGCTTCTGAGTGTTTCCAAAATCAGAGACACTAGCAAACTAACAGAATATAGGTGCCTCTTGCTTTGCTGACTTGAGCTCTGTTTCTTGCAAGCTCAGTCTAGGTTCTTTTTGTAGGGCTAAGTGCAAGTGATTTGCTGAAAGCTGTGTGAAGTGATACTTTGGACAAAGCTGGGAATGGAGCACCTATCCCCATGCCTCTGGAAAATTCAGTCTCAGGCAATTTGGTGAGTGAGGAGTGTTTATTGCTGGGAAGGAGTATGTTAAACCTCAGCTTGTACTACTTGGGCATCATCTCTCTCTGAAAGCTCCATAATAATTCTTCTGTGAAAGCTGGAGAGGTGTTTGGTGCCATGTGGCTCTCTGGCTGCTCACTTTGTTTGCAGTGGCCATGCAGAAGGGAGAAGGACATCATACTTGTATTTCTAAGACTTGTGGAGTGGTCCCATGCTGCTAAAATTGAACCTTTTTCTTGGACATTTCAGGAGGGCTGCTGACAGCAGCTGATGGACATTTGGCACAGCTCAAGTATAGAAGAGGTGACAAAGGTGACAGTCTCCTTCCCACCTGGCTGGGGCCAGTCCAGGTGCACCACTTGCCAGCAGCTCCAGTGCTCCAGGCAGCCCCTCCTTGTCTTTGGATTCATCTGGACTTGAAGGGTACCAAGAAGATTTGAATTCAACCTCATACCTCTTGCTGGGAGAATGATTCAGCCTAGAGCTGCTTCTACTTACACTATTTTGCTGTAATAGCTTCTAAAAGATCTTGTAGGAATATGGTAAATATCTGCAGGGCCACACATTGGTCTGTTTATCAAATCTCTCAGGGTCAGCCTTGTCACAGTGAGGTGTATTCCATATTCTTCCTTTCTGCTCTGGTGCCTCACTGCTAATGGAGTATTCCCTTGCCAGAGGAACCAAGCACCTTATTTTGAAATCTTAAATTCTGGTTCCAGGTTAAAGCAAAGATTTTTGCAAATTCTGCAAACACTATTGCTGAGTGGCAGCTATGTCTCAGCTGCACATATGGAAAGATGGAAATTTTTAGTGAAGAGGCATAAAGTGCTTCTTGAAGCAGAGATGTGAGTTCACATCAAATGCAATGTATGCAGGGGGTCATTTTGTTTTTGCACTGCATTATAGAAAAAGGTTCATTATAGATTATAAATAGTAATGATATGGACCACACTCTTGTGAGTTCAGTTCTAATAGGAAATGCACTGAGCCTCCAAAAATAATGCACCCCAGCCAGCTTCCTTAGGACTGTGGGTGTCTTCCACATAAGTGCATCTTTAACCAACAGCATTAAAAAGAGCAATGATGACATCCAGAGGACAGATAGTTTAATCATAGGTACTGTAGGTATCCCCAGCAAATTTCCTGGGGATATATCCCTCACCTATTTTTTCTGTTTGAAGTCTGTTCCTATTAAATCAGTTATTGACAGCCTGCTGAGTTCCTTTAAATCATAGTTTTTCTGAAACTGACCTTGTAAAGTTGAGTGTTTCACCCTCAGTGCATAAAATTACATATCTATGATAAACTTTTATTAGTTTCATCATTTTTTGTGTGCATTATCATTCTATGTTATCTCTGAGTCCACCTGAAATGTGAAGCACTGCTTTAAGCTACTGGAAAACTTCAGGTTAATAGCTGTCTGGCTTGCTTCACCTGTGAGGGCTCCTACTGTGGAACCTCTCCCTCTATGTAGGTTTTTATCTAATCTGTCTTAGTAACCTTCCATACTCTGTCTTGGCAGGTTGTTTTTTATTTTTGTTTCGATTTTGTTTGCAAGTGCAGGGATATTATTGGCCAGGTGCACCATATATAGAAGCCACCACCCAGAAAAGCCTCCGAGTTCCACAGAAATATCTAGGGATGGGTGTCTATTTTACTGGCAAATTTGAAGGAGATACATTGCCAATGATAGTCTAAGCACATCTCCGCAATCAGAATTTAATTGAAGCATGTTAGCTATAATAGGTTCAGATATTTGTGTTCTTCAGCATTTTATAAATTCAGAAGCAGATGGGCTATGACCAGGAAGCAGTGGAGAACAGACTGGCGTAAAGCAGGTTGGCTCTCTGACAAGTGCAGGTACAGCTGTGGTATGTATTTTATTCAGCATGCCCACCTACTGGATCAGCAGCCTGCCCGACCAGCAATTCAACTACCACTGACTTAATGAAGAGTAGAAGTAAGCATGAGTCCAGACTTTCCATGGATCATAATATCTGAGAACCCAGAAGGATCAACATGATGGAAATCACGCCAAGTAATTTTTTTTCTTTGCACCTTTATGTGCAAGAAATAACAAAAGCATTGGAATTTTGAAGAGGGAAAAAAACCCCCACTAAATGTAATCAGTTTGCAATATGTTCAAACATTCCCCTTTTGGTTTTTTTTTTTTTTTTTTTTTTTCTTTTTAATTAAAGGAAGAAAATCTTAGGAAGTAGTAGCTAATAGCTTAAATCACCACAATTGTGCCAAGGGACATGATGAAGTGCTGGCTAGGAAGGCTTCTGTTAGTAAAAGACAATTCATATGGGTCAGTTCTTGAAGGTTTCATGCAAGAAGTGTGCAAAGGGT
>VYZP01059304.1:1476-49451 GCA_013400635.1 Hypocryptadius cinnamomeus
GGTTAGGCTCTGTTACTCACCAAATAATATGCCAGCGCTATTTTGTCACATTTCTTCACTATAGTTTAGAGCCCTGTGTTTCCAAAGACTATCAGCAGATGGAATTGCCACCCATTTCACATGACAAGACCTAGCCTCTGCCCGCTGTAATTACAGTGCAGTTAGACAATACTGCTGAAACAATCCAATAACTTACTGCCTCTGGATAGCGATGATCCCAAACCCCCTGATCTCATTACCTTGTTTCAACATTCATGTGACTCCCTGGCAATTTCCTAATCAAAAATAAAGTGAATGTTTTTCTGTTGGATTACCAAAAATAAACTCAAGTGGAAGACAGCAAAACAAATGGGTTAGTCCTGCACTTTTGGGAACACTGAGGAATGGAAGTACAACTTAAGTAGCAGCACATGCCATACAGACCTGAGGAACAGTAGCATTTTTGTTTCTCTTTTCTTACAGATGCCTCTGATTCTTGGGTATGTTAGAAAGAAGCAAGTAGGAACCCCCCATGACTTTTTTACCTTACACATCTATAAGGTATTTAAGCACCATGTGGCCCGTAACCCTCGTCAGAAAACTCCAAAGCAATGAAATAATTTTAAACTGGATACATAATTCTCGCTTGAGAATACAGTTATTTCTTCCAACAATCCTAACACAGTACTTATAAAAACAGAACTTGCAGTCCATGACTACAAAAACTGAACAACTATTGTAAAAAACACATATAGTCAGATGCTGTATAAACTTACATGGATACTCATCTTTAGCTTACCAAATTATTTTCTCAAATGATTTTGCCACAGCTGGAGCAACTCCTAATTTTAAAACATACCTACAGAATTATTTTGTTGTTCTTCTGCTGCAGAATTTAATGAAAAATGAGGCTTAGAAATATTTTCAGTAGGTGATGAATGGTTTATCCAATCCCTAGGATTAAATAATACAATAAAAAAAATTCTTAAAGAATTGTAATCTGCTCATTTTAGGAACATTTTTACAGTACTTTGAATTGGCTGCTATCTGTGGAAACAGCCGCAGTTATTTTAGAGGTACACTTTTCTTTACAAGGACATGCAATAAATAAGACTTCTGGATTTCCTATGTGGAGCTAGCAATGTTTACGCATTTGTCCTCTAAGTGAAAAAAAATGGCCTTTTCTATTCTTTATTACTTCTTTCTATATTTCTGCTATAAATCTATCTTCTATTGAAAACTTTCCATAGTTTCCAGGAACAAAAAGCCTAATATTATTTATTACAAGTTTTTATTTATCCAATGGTTTTCCCCAAGTTCGCTTACTCTTCTTGGTTATGTTCTTAAACCATTTAAGGTAGTATTATCAACAAAAATAAATCCAAGTACAGCTTGATCCATACTGGACACTGAACTACTGCCGACATAAATATAGATCCTTCACTAAGCAAGCAAGAAAACTGTTTCTCAATAGAACACTGGAAATAAAATAACGTACGAACAGAAGTATAACAGGATTATTTAATTACATTATGCCTGACTGGAATTCCTATGTGATGTACTACACTCACTTCAGTAAGGATTGAGACTGCTCAGATGTGTATGTCTCTTGAAGTACCTGAAAGAAGAAAAAGGTTAACAACTTAGTAAGTAGTTAACTGCTTACCTTCTCAGTTTTATTGCAGGCTTATCTTCCTTCTGTAATTTAGTTGGGAAATGGAATTCTTACATCCAATTATTACATACGTTACTACTAAGATACAAAAGCATTCCGCTTAAACCTTTTTTTTACTATTTTTACTATTTGACAAAAATGTTGAAAAATAAATCAAAACTATAGAAGAAAATATTCACCCACAAGGAAAACAAACTGTTGCAAGAAAGATACGATTGCTCCAAACTTAAGATGTTTTATACATCAAAGGACCAAAACACAAGGTATTTAAATTGAAGCTCACAGTTTCAATCTTTCTTCGATAACTTTTTTTCATTAAATAAGACAGGGTGCTGTTCCAAAGACTGTGATGTTTACTATACTGCTCTCAATATCCCTATAAATACCATACTTAAGAAACTTCAAGACTTGCACATCAGCCAGTTCTGAGTGGCAGGGCTGCCACAAACCAACACAGGAAAGAGCAGGTGGGTAAGGAGAGCACTGATGTCACAGCAGAAGCCAAATTCCAACTCCTTATTACAAAGACCTTGGATCTTTTTCTCATACCTTTGCCAATAATGCAGAGATCTCCCTCAGCATGGAAAAAAGAGCCTTTATACAAAGTCTAAGGCAAACTAGGAATTATTAAGATATTCAAGTGAACTGCAGAATGGTTCTCTCACCAGTTAGCTAAGACTGGGTATTACTGGTGGACTATGCACACACTGGCTGCAATTTTAAACAAACCATTGACTTACAGTGGACAACATTAACGGCACTAGATGACTCTAAGAACACCTTGGTGTGGACACTAAGTGACAACTTCTTTGGCTTACACAAGGTACTAGCCACACAGCAAGAACAAACACCTTAACAATTGCTTCAAGAGCAGGACATAGAAATTTACCAGTAGCAAGGACTGCTAAAAGGCTCCCTGGAACAGAACAGATTCTTTAGTTTGTGCAACAATTATTGACTGATGTAATTCCAAAACACACCAACGAGACAGTTTGCAGAAAGTTATTTATTTTGCTTAAATAGACCCTTCAGGCGAGTCAGCTTGAATATTTATACAGAACATTATCCAGAGATCAAGCAAGGTCAGAAAAATACCAGAGCAGCTACTAAACCTCTCTAACTGGCTAACATTGCTCAGAGAAGTGCTTTAAAATGTCAGCAAACTACCATTACAACTCAGATGAAGACACGGTTTTGTCTGCTAAAAAATTAGGTTTGAAGCAAAATCAGTGTATTGGTCACTGGTTGAGAGATCTTCTCAAACCACATACATTACACAAGCTGTATTTCTTTCCACTGACCGAAATACTGGGAACGCCGTTTCATCCTGGTCTCAGTTTTGGTGAAGAAATTCCTGCAAAATCTTGGTAATTTTTCTCACTTGAACACTTATTTTTATATGAGGGGACTCCGGATGTTTTTCAAAAAAAGACTAATGGTTAAAAGCTGTTAGGTGTTACCTAACAACTTTTGGTGCACTTCACAAAACAGTGTAAGAAAAAAAAAAATGTAAAAAACCGGAAAGCACAAACTTACAATCATTACACCTGTCTGAACAAGCTACAGAATACCATTTTCATGTTAATGAAAACGACTTGTTGAAAAGAACCTGGATCCTACAAAATCTGTGTATATATGTGTACTGCACCTCTGGTAAATGAAAATTCTTAATTACAATTTTTTACATGATGGAATTAAAGACAGGACTTCATATCCTAAGTCTTCCACAACCCATCTGAGGTACAAAAGAAGCTAAGACTCCCTGGAACAACTGGAACACATGTTACTTTTCCTAAAAACATTCACAGCCATTTACTCTGCATGAACCTCATATCACATCATATGCTGCGATCACATATGCTGTATTCACACATGATAATTTCTGAGGACAAACTAGAAGGAAAGCTTCTATGCTAGCACATTCCGTGCTGGCTTTTGAAGTGGTTGAAGAGCTACATTGGTACAATGGACATATGTAGGTATCAAAGACAACAGGCCATGACCACTTCTTACAGTATTCAGTAAAAACCAAATCTTAAATTGCCCCCAAACTGTGCAGGACCAAGCTGCCAGTCTCTTGCTACACAGGTTTCACAAAACCAAAAAAACCTACGAATTACCCAAACTATTTGGAGAAAAGTACTAGGCTTCTTTGCTTTTCTGACTTTTTCAGTGGACTGGGCATCCGTCCTTAGACTTGAGAATGGCTAATCTGGTGAGAACCAGGAAGCCAAAGGTTAAGGTCATGAAGCAGCTAGTCACATCATCTCCAAGAGGGGAAAGGGAAAGAGCAAATGTGCACTTCTCTCATTCCCTTCATCCTTAGGAAATCATTACTAGCTTCAGTCGAGACAACCCTCAGACATGCAGGGAGCAAAATGAAGTCATGGAGAAAAATTTTTGAAATAACAGCATCTTTTGGATTTTGTTCACTGTTTCTCACACCGTCAGCTGAGACAAATTTATTTGCAATTCTAGAATAAGCTGTAAAACAATTCACTTCAGTAGAAAACATGTCTTTTTCTCAATGTACCTTTTGTCATCAAGGAAGCAGTCTAGCTTTTTCTAAAAAAACTCTCTTTCACCAGAATAAGGATACACAGACTGTAGACTTTGGACTGGTGGACTCAGGCTGAAGACAGTGTAACAGTCACAGTTAAAAGCAGAGAACCTGTTTGTCTCTAACTGTTTCATGACCCTGCCACATGCAGGTGAAAAGCTAATTGCTCAACTGAATAGAAGTTTATGAGCTAGCTACCAGTCATGGTAAATACATTAAAAGGTAGGCTAATTAGCAGATTAGGGAATGCAGAATTATCCATAGAGTAAAATAATTACCCCATCATCATGCAAGCAGACATTTTATTCTGCATTTTGAGTTATTATCTCTTTCCTTTTGAAAGAAGAAATTGATCAATCATTGGATCACAGCTAATCTCATAATGAGTGACCCAGGGTGTATACTGGCACAGTCAACACAGATGATTACCCTTCAGCTCCCAAAAGGAACATAAAAAGTCTGTGCTCCACAACTTCTTCATCTTTGTCCTGGGCTCGTTCCTCAAATTTAAAGGTTATAATCTCATGAAATACGAGAGAAGACACTCTGATACATTCCTGCAGACTATGTGCTACATAGATGACAAGATGAAGTTCAATTCAGCTGTAAACCATCAGACCTCCTCACAGGGATGCCCAATGGGTTTATCAATAACTAATCATTAGATATGCTTAGAGATGACATTACCATTGGTGGACTTACTGGGTTTATCTGTTCTGCCTTATGATAATATGTGTGGTCACCAAATTTCTGTATAAAACAGATTTCTGGAGAAAAAGCTCCTAGAAAAAACAAACAAACAAACAAACAAAAAATCCTCAGTAATCAAAATTTTTATTTTCTTAGTTTCTATGCAATTTTCCATAATTCCATAAATTTTTACATAACTCATTAACTGAGCTACATACATCAAAACTTCTGATATGCAATGGATTTGACTGGCTATGTAGACTATCACACTAGATTTCAAATCTGCATGAATGAAATAGAAAGTAATAAAACAAGCCAGCAGTGGAAATTCATTTCACTTAGTGTTCCAGGACCATTCCTGATTTTGTAATGGAGATTAGGTCTGTCTTATTATTTTTTAAACTAATAACTGAAATTTTGGTAACCTACCTGATCTGTATTACTAAAATGTACTCCCAGATGGCATAATTTCTTTAATGACTATACAAATGAAGACCTTCTCTCAAAAAGGTTTAAAAAGAGAGAAACCCTTAAGTTTGGAGCCTATGCTTGAAAACTAAGATGTTGTTACTGACACTAATAAAACACTAACCAAATTAATATTTATACTGTGTATCTCATCACCAAATTACTACTACACAAGTATGCACAAAACTGTGAATGACGAAATTCTAATTCAAACTTTCTAAATATAATATGATGCAGGCAGAACGCTAAAAATACCACAACAATTACAGCTGCAGAGACAAAAACTCCCCACACAACTGTCAGACAAATGCCTACTCCACAAACTCAACACAGTCAAACACGTATGTTGAACGCTGCAAGGATTTAGATCCAGTGGACAACCACAGGGAAGTTCAAAATGGGATGATGCTTCTCTCCTCACTTAAGATTATTAAGCAACTACAAAAGGTTCAGCATTAGGAAATCACAGCCATTGGAGCTTCTGCAGATTTCAATGGGCTGAAGGTAAGATTTGTATTAACTCAGAGCAGGTTGATAAAAAATTATGGCTCACTCAGATCTTCAAAAGATAAATACAACCAAAAGGATAAATACAACCAAATCTGGAAGAACCCCATGTGTGACTTAAAGTATTCCCAGTCTGAAATATCACTGAAATAATACCTATAGGATGCAAGTCAAATGGAACATATAAAAATGTCAGGGAAGTAATATGAAACTATTATGTAACTAAAACATGCTTGCTTATGTAGCCTGCTCTACGGAAGTTATTAGGGAATATTTTAAGATCTTAAAAGAGTGTGCATTCATTCATGCTGAAAGTATTTAATGATACACTAAACATAAGGTACTGAAATATCCGTACTCAAACTTTTTACGTTAAAGAGAACAGATATACTAACAATATTACTGGGGTTTTAAAAATACCATAAGCATCTAGAGCTGCATACAACTGGTATTCATATAGAATCCATTTATATTGTTCTGCACAAACACATACACAAAAATACATACATGTAAATAAAACTGATATCCCTATATATAGCTCCAACACTTCCCAAACCAGTCCCAAACCACTTCCCAATTCTCAGTCACAGTGCACAAGAAGAACAGAGAGAACTCAAGAGCAAATCTGATCAAATATTAAAAATATGCTGAATAAACTTTTAAAATACAAGATAAAATTAGGAATATAATCAAAGAGCACACAGTTCCTAAACATGAACTTCATGCAACACCCAAGTTTAAACATGGACTCAAGCAAAATCCAAAGCAACAGTTTAAGGGAAAAAAAACTAACACAGACTGAAAAAAGAATCTGTCCTACCTTCATTAATACTTATCTCAGTTGTTAAAGCAATATCCTTGTTAAGAAAAGCCAACCTTTGCAAAATAAACAAAACAAAACGTCGTTAAGGAGCTTTAAGCATTACAGTGCTATAAACTCAAAGGGCATCTGAAAGCACCCATCCCAGCCTGTGCCGTGGAGACACGCCTAGGCGAATGCTGACACAAACCGTAAAAAAACCCTCAAACTTAAGGCATGTAACATGATTTTCTGCATAGAAAACCATAATTAAGGAGGCACCTCGGTGCTTCAAGTATTTCCAAGAACTACCATGCCACAAAGGCATCATAAAGATCTGCGTGTGGTTTCACATCCTTGCTATTTCTTAAAGGCTACAAGAGGTAATGTCATGAAAATGACATCAAAGCAAAGTTGCAGGGAAATAGAATTAGCACGAACTGTATTTAATAGTGTTTATTTTCTCCGAGTTGTTTTCTGGGACATTTCACTTATTCTGACTAAAATGTTACTAAAATGGTGGGTCTGGGGACATTAGCTCCGAGGCACACAAGGTGTGTGAAAATATTTGCAGCTATTTGCAGAGCTAAGAAATGCTGGGTCCAGGAGCATATAAAACGGCTCTGAACAGAGAGGAGAAAACAGAACAAAACAAAACATAACAAAACAAAAAACAAAACAAAACACAAGAGGAGAGGAGAGGAGAGGAGAGGAGAGGAGAGGAGAGGACTGTCAGTTCGGGAGTGACCCCCTCAGCCACCGCCCTCACACAGGCAGGTGGGCGGGTGCCGCTCCCAGCCACACCGCATTACCACCTCCTCCTACGGAACTCCTCTTCCTCCACATCACTCTCCGTCACGGAGCCCTCCACGACAGTCTCGTCGCTGTCCGTGTCGCAGTCGCCGCCGCTCCCGCGGCGCTCCATGGTGCGGCCGCTCCGCTCCCTCGGCGCCTCCTCGGGCAGCCGCTCTCCCCCCTCAGCGGCGGCCGCCATCTTGTGGCCGGGCCTCGCTGCCCCTCGGGCGGCACCGGGCTCGCAGCGCTCAGCAGAAGCACAGAGTTCCAGCAAACACCGTGCTTTGTGTGATCAGATAAGGCTCACTTCTCCGAGTGTGTGTGCTTGTGACGTTGGCATCTCAAGAGTCAGAAACGGTCATCTGCCCAGAGAGTTACAGAGAGTGAGAAGGGGTTTGTGGAACAGTGTCTTGTCTTATCAGTGAAAAAGGCCAGACAGCCCCAAAGTGGGGAGTCTGAGTGAAGGACTACTTGGGCTCTGACTGCATAGTCTGGTCTTAGAATTATAGAATGTTGAGGGGTTGGAAGGGACCTGAAAATTCATCTAGGCTCAACCCTCTCTGCTGTGGGCAGGGACACCTCCCACTAGACCAGGTTGCTCAGGGCCTTGTCCAGCCTGGCTTTGAACACAGCCAGCGTTGGAGCATCCACAGCCTTCCTGGGCAGCGTGTTCCAGTGTCTCACGACCCTCACAGGAACTCTTTCTTCCTAATGTCTAACCTAAATTCCCTTTCTGTCAATTTGTATCCATTGCTCCTTGTCCTATCACTACAGGTCCTAACAAAAAGTTCCTGTTGAGTTGTTGGCTACTGCTGTGCCTCTTGTCACCTGGCTGGAGCCACAGGTGCTGTTTGTATGCAGTGGATCAGTGCCAATTCACGGGCTCTTAAGTCTTGCAGTGGGAGATTTCAACCAGTAACTCACGAACCACCATCTCAAGAAACCTACCTACTTGAGAACGGTGAGCATACAGAAACATTAGCATGAGAAACAAGAGAATCATTCAACCAAAAGGTAGAATACTAATTAATAAGACAACTAAGTAACTTGTAACCAATGATCTGTGATTTATATGTTTGCTTTTATGTATATATATACACACATATAGTGCAAAGTTTCAAGGATTGGTGTGTTTTATTTGTGGAAAACTCCACCTTGTACCCTGCACAGAATAAACAATGTCTCCTTTCTAAACTACGTTCTTTGTCTGTGTTTAGAGAGTCCCTAAATTGGTAACGCTTCTCTGCCATGGTTAAGTAGCTGGTTCATGTGCTCAAGAGTGGGAACAAGTTTGAGATAACCAAATTATTAGTTGACAGTATTTTCAGCATTTGCAGTAGCACTCTTCAGTGGTCCTCTGTCAATTACAACAACGTTTTCCTCAGGCAGAGCCGTTCTGGCTCAGCTTTGCCTGCCATCTCCTGGGCAGTGGGGCAGGGCTGCCCCCAAGGCCAGTCGCAGTACACGGCCAGGCTGGAGGCAGGCCACCACCAGAGCTGCAGATGCGAGAACTCAATGTCAGTGCACGTGGTGGCATGACCTTGCAGAGACTACAGACCCCAAATCACTGTAGTGACGCCTGCTCCCAGCGACCTTGGTAAATTAGGATTTTTAGTATTTGCCAAATCATGTTTATGGAAAAAGTGGAAAACAGAGCAGAAATACTAAAGGTCACCTTAAATGATATGTGAATTAAATATAATTATTAAAACTGTATGAATTGCTGTTTTGCTTTGTTTTAGTCATATATGCATATGCAGTTACAGCAATTGGTGCACGTATTAACAAAAACTCCAGAAATCTAACTGCTAACACTTTACACTTTTCAGCTAATGAAGATGAGATACTGAAAAATAACCACTAAAGAAGCTATCAGGGGAGTGAATTATTAAGATTTAGTAACATCATATCGAAGACGAGAATGAAAAGTGTATTTACAGGTTAAAAGGGCTGGCACGATTTCATCACTCACAACTGCTTTGGGTGGAGTTGTTCGGAAACCTTTTCATCAGCACTTCCTTTTTTGAGGTTCACATTAATGTTTCACGGCACAATGCCATGTGGAGCTACTAGAAATATTTCTAAGTGAGGTGGCACATATGAGATGCAGTCTGGGGAAAGCCGGGGTGCGGATCATCCACTGCAAAACCCGTTGCAGGTATTTGTATTGCAGTTGAGCATTCCCAGCCCCAGGAACACGGAACGGCCCCTGATGCCCTGCAGTGCTGTTTTGCAGCCACGTCACTCGGTGCCCAAGAGAACCACACAATCGCTAGGGATGGAAGGGACCTCTGGAGACCATCTAAAGATCACCTAGGTGTGTAACCTAGCACAGGTTACACACGAACCCGTCCTGGTGGGTCTCTCAGAGCTTGTACGCTTTATGAACCAAAAACTGCACTTCCTCTCTGGCCGAAAGCCACAAATATATTACTTTGCTTTTGCCTCCTCCCCACTGCTTCCCCAGGGAGTCAGGGGCACCGCTGCTTCCCACAAGCAGGAGCGGGAATGTCCACGCTTTTAATGCCTCGGCAAAGCGCGGTATCACCGGGCGGTATCGGAGGCGCGCAGGGGACCTAGCCGCAGCCGTAGCCGGAGTCCGAGCCCTGGCCCTGGCGCTAACCCGAGCGCGGCGGCGGGGCGCGCCCTGAGCGCGGCCGGGGGCGGGCCCGGGAGGTGGTGGCAGCGCTCCCCAAGCCGCCCAATCAGAGGGCGCGGGGCGGGGAGCNGTGCCCGGCGTGCCGGCGGCGGCTCCGGGCCCCGGGTGCCTGTTCGGAAAGGCGGCGTCGCTGTCGCCGCACGTACGGAGCGGCGGCCGCTGCGCTTCACCGCCGC
This sequence comes from Hypocryptadius cinnamomeus, assembly GCA_013400635.1. Classification (NCBI taxonomy): domain Eukaryota; kingdom Metazoa; phylum Chordata; class Aves; order Passeriformes; family Zosteropidae; genus Hypocryptadius; species Hypocryptadius cinnamomeus. The sequence goes on from VYZP01059304.1 coordinate 11,785, forward strand.
CCTGGGTGGCGTGCGGGGGATGGCCGTGCCGCTGTCCCGTTACCTGCCTGGCGCCGTCGGGCTGCCCGCGTTTCGCGCGGCGGCTGCAGCGGTGGGCCTGAGACGGGGTGGCTTCCCCCTCACAGGAAGAAAAAAAGCCTCTCTTGCGGTGTGTCAGGGTCTGTGTGCTGTCGAGTGCGTTCCGGGTGAGCTCCGCACAGGTTTTCTTTCTCTCGGCTGTTATTGCCGCTTGGTTCCCGTAGGTACTGCTGAGTCAGATGGCAGGAGATGGGAAATTAGTGCTGATCGAATAGATGGTGTTGCGGAGGGTTGCTCTGAGGTTAGTGAGGGCTGTGTAACAAACCTTACGAATTTTAAGAGGCAAGTCGTACTGTTACGTGGGTGGTAATTGCTCTAAACGATTACGTACAACCGGTCTAGTTTGCTTTTTACACTCTGGCTAATTTTTAAGGGGGTAACATTTGGGGTTTGTTCATACTTTGCATTCTGTTTTTATTGCCAAAATGGATTGCTTTATTTTCCAGTCTTCTAGAAATTTTTGATTGAAAACAAGGGCAAACAGGGTTTTTAAAGCATCTCTTTTGAACCACCATTTTGAAACTCAATAGAATTACATAGATGTTAAATTTTAGCTTTATATTTAATTACATTTTGCTAATTCCAAGCTATAAGTCACTGTGTGTGCCTGAATATTTTAAGCAGAAATATCAGCTGATGTTGTGCACTGAAATTTTTTTTACAGCAGTGTGATACAGAATCACTGTGTGAAATCATCAATATTTTCTAGAAAAGTCAACTGCATAGTAGGAAGCATCCTGCACTTTGGGCAGGTTAAATCAACAGAAAAACTGTAAAGAATCTTTTTACATTAGGACTTAGTATGACTCAGTTGACCCCAAGATGAGTGATGAGGCATCCTGTATTTCAGGATAGCAGCAGTTAATAGTACAAATAAGATACTATGGATCATTATTTTAATTAATTAATTAATTTAATTCCTCCCAATTAATTATGTGAAGCCATTTTATTTTTTATCATTTTTGCTTAGAAATGGGAAAAACAATTTCTCAATAAGAGATTCAGAAATCTTTCTATCCATCCTAATTGGTTTTTGATTGTCAGATAATCATTCCAATTTGCTGAAATAGTTGTATTAGCAGTATTACTAGGTTCAAGACTGGTAGAACTATAAAAAGTAATGTAGTAACTGCTAGTTTTGATTTTACTGAAATACAGTGGTATTCAAAATTGTGTTTTCAGAGGATGTTGTGATGCTTTTTCTATTTTTCGTGTTGTTTTAAAATCTTCAGCACATCTATTCTTCTGGCTAGGTTTTATTTTAGTTTTCCTAATTAAAACGTACCTTCCATTTTGCTGAGGAGAAATGATAATACCAGCGTGGAAGCTTTGCAAGAACATAAATTTACAGAACAGAATGAAGAGTATATGATACAGGGAAAAAGAAGGGATAATATCAGCTTTAAAAGGATGGAGTTAGTTTTAAATTTTATTTTTTAAAAGCATTCAGTCAGGAAATGAAATAATTTGTTCTTAAAATAGGCAATCTTCTCAATTATTTTTCCAGTTTGGCTCCATGAGCCACAAACATCCTGCCACACCTTCACTGTGTAAGGATAAAGAAAAATAAATAATTGCTGTTGGTGCTCATGTGATTCAGATTGGTGTTGGTAGGAAACCAAGATGGTTCTGGTATCTTCAGGAGCACTTAGGCAGATAGATTTGCCTGTCTGTTATTTTCTCCATTGAGTGTCAGCTTCATTTTTGATGTCCAAGCAAAAGAAGTAATACCAAAAGCCCTGTGGAGGGATTGTTGCATTTAGGACAGCACAAATGGATTTTTTTAATCCACTTTGAGGTGGTGGCATGTAGAGCCCTCAGGCCTCCATGGAAATCTTGCAGTACTAGGTTGGTACATTGGAGTACTAGGTTGGTACACGTGAATTGCAGGTTGTCCCTGTTAGCCAGGCTATTAAGTGTTTTTTAAACTTTACAGTACAGTTTTGTAAGCTGTTATTTTTGTGCAGTGAGGAAAGGAAAGTCCAGTTACAAATGTGTATAAGAATGTTTTGGCAATTTATTTCTGTGCCACAAAATGTAAGTAAAGATCTTTGACAGACTTGCAGAAAAAAACAGTGCAGGATGTGGTCTGAAGGATGTGTTGAACATTCATGCTGTTAGTTATGTGAAAGACATCTGTGAAAATTTCTGGTAAATGTTTGTTATCTGTTGGAAGCAGAGGGATCATAAAATGCACCAGTAAACAGGGAATAGTAAAGGGTAGAAGAGAACTGCCACAATACTGTTTTGTGAGGACTTGCATGCTTTAGACAAAGAAGAAATATTTTTGAATTGTAATTAATTTGTATCACATAATAATACTGAACAGAAAGTAGAGAAGACACAGTCAGAAACATAACATTGTAATTCCTGCTGTTGAGTACTACTACTAATGGTTAATTGATAATTTTTGTAGCTCGTCAGCTTACATAGATGGTAAAAACAAGTATTTTGAGTCAAAGCGGTATCAAAATTGTATAATAGGAAGATTTCAAAAGATCTCATGAGAGTAGTGAGGCCTTACTGTTAGAAATACAGAATCTTCAGATTTGAAGGGACCCACAAGTCATTGAGTTCAGCTGCTAAATGAATTGCCCATATTGGGATTGAACCCGCAACCCTGGCATTGTCAGCACCATACTCTAATGGATGGCGTAATCCCAGTGGCAAAAACCATGAAGAAACCAGGAAGATGGGTAGTACAAAAAAAAAGGTTGAGAAGACAGGAGCAGATCATACTGTATTTTGGAATATTAGAAGTAGATGTGTTTTACATGGAAGATTGAAGGAAAGGTAAAGATTAGTTTCTTTACTCCTCTCTGCCTTAAGTGGTTTTACTTTTATTTCCTGAAGATTGTCTTACAGGAAAGTATAGCGCTGTGTCATTTTTCACTGAATTTTGTACTTATATGAAGTATTCCTTTCCGGCAGGTTTGCCAAGTATAGAAAAACAGCCTTGAAAATGCTGTCCAGACTCTTCCGAATGCATGGCCTTTTTGTGGCCTCTCATCCATGGGAAGTCATTGTGGGAACAGTGACTCTCACTATCTGCATGATGTCTATGAAGATGTTCACGGGGAATGATAAGATCTGTGGCTGGAATTATGAGTGCCCCAAACTTGAAGAAGTAAGGATTTAAAATAATTTTATAGTATGTGGTGTTAATCAGTAGATCCAGAGTTTTCTAAAGAATATGATCAAGCTGTGATGTATTAGGAGTAAAATAACCATGCAGAAGCTTCTTCATGGCCTTCTTTTCTTATTTTGGGTATTAAAGCTGTATGCAAACAGTGATGCACTAATGACCAAGCATTTTAGTATTTTGGTATTTTTATTTTTTAAGGCAAGACTAGCAGTGATATTTATTTTATTCTGGAACTTCATTTTTAATGCAGCTTCACAAGGGACTTAACATTTCACAATGGACTTTCCATAGGGTAAAGTCTAACTAAATTGCTTTGTATTTCATACAGGATGTTCTGAGCAGTGACATCATCATCCTGACAATCACACGCTGCATAGCAATTCTTTATATATATTTCCAGTTTCAGAACCTAAGGCAGCTTGGATCAAAATACATTTTAGGTATTGTATCTGATTTTTGTATTTGCTATATGTGTTTTAATTGTGGGGGAAGTGGTTTACCTAAATTGGTAACAAATACTAACCTTTTAATCCTTATGTTCACGACACCGTTATTTTAATTATTTTCTGGATAGCAGAAAAATGCTTTGCATGTATCAAAGTACTACTTTTTTTAGTGAAAGGTTGTGTAGGATTATATAAACACTGAAAATGTCATTCTTGAAATAACGGTTTATTATGTGAAATACTTAAAATTGTAGAGCTGTTTATGCCAGTTACAATTTTAAAATAAATTAAGATTTATGGCTTTTATTTCTGAGTCTCACTTTGAATGCATTACAGATTTTAGATTTTAATATTTATAAAAATAGAATCTACTTCAGTTTGTGTCTCAGCTGCTGTTAATGCACTGAGACAGGAATTATCATTCATTGTCATGATTCATCTGAAAGTAGTGGAATTTTGTTTTGTTGGTTTTTTTTTTTTTCATCTTCCAATATATATAAATGAAAAATTTCCTATTCTCTTGTTTTCTTAAGGTATTGCTGGCCTCTTCACAATCTTCTCAAGTTTTGTTTTTAGTACAGTGGTAATTCACTTCTTGGATAAAGAACTGACAGGTTTAAAGTAAGTAATGAATTGTTATTCTGGATTTCATGCTTACATTTTTTTTCCTGTACCATAAACATTGAATTTTAACATATGCCTCTTTTTTTTTCAGTGAAGCTTTACCATTCTTCCTGCTTCTGATTGATTTGTCAAGAGCAAGTGCATTAGCCAAATTTGCGCTCAGTTCCAACTCACAGGTCAGGGGAGTTATTTTTGAGGATTTTTGGTTGGTTGGTGCTTTACTTTGGGATTTTTGTTTGTTTGTCTTGCAGTGGTGATTTTTAATTTAATGTTCAGATTTGAATGTTTGGGTTTTTTGTCTTCCAGTGGAGATTTTTAATTTCATGTTCAGAATAGAACATTGTCCCATGTCAATTAGACCTAGGTGATTAGAACCTAGGTGAGCTTTAAGGCCCCTCTCAAGACAAGCCATTTTATAATTGTATGAGTAATCCAGGTGGAGAGACACACTGGCAGATAATGTCTTGGGGATACATAAATAACAAAAGCATCAGATTCTATCCAGATTCTGTGTTCTCTTGTCTTCAAGCCAGATCAGTGTTCAAGTGAACAGTAATATGGTAAAACTAGTGTGCACAGTCATGTGCTTTGTTAATTGTATATATGAGCATGACATCATTAAATCGGAACTTTAAACCAGCAATGCTTACAGCTCTTCCAAGGAGGCTGGAGTTCCTAGACAAAGTCTTCCGTAAAATGGTTACTGACAGTAAAAAAGTTAATTTCTAGCACTCAGGAAAGGTATCTAAAGACACATCCGATGTTACACTGTTGCTACTAAAAAAAGCATATTTTTAGGCCAAATGTTAGCAGAACGAATGTAGCATATGTGCAGACAAGAACATCCATGCTCTAATACATTTAACACAACACAGTAGCAGAGATTGACAGGACATCTTGCTTGTCGTACCTGGTAATGTTTGTTTCCAAATAGTCCAAATTCTGAAATAAAAGTATATTAAGTGGGATTACTTTGTGCTTACAAAATACTGTACATAGCATTTGTACATACTAATTGTGACAGAACATAATGTGTTTTATTTTAATTTGGTGTATATTACAATGTTCAGTTTATATATATGCAATATAATGTGTTCTGTATTATTTTACGATTACGGCAGGTACAGAATTTTTTACTAGTTTTTAAGAGAATGTTTTACAAATAGGTTTCTTCTACAGTTTTTTTCCCCTCTGCTGCACAAAAATACCATCACCAGGAAAACAGAGCAAACTTTCTAGAGTCTATCATGCCTGCTTTCTGGAGGAAATCCTTTTTTCCCCAGCAGAAGGCTTTAGTGCTGTTTGTGACCTCCTTTCTATCAGCTGAGTCTACAGAGTTAAATATAAAATACTAAAGTAATAGTAGTTGGAGTACAGATATGTGATTGTAAGAAATTTTGAAATGCCATGACATGCCTTCTATTTCATGTCTTCAGATTTAGAAGTGGTGTTCTTTTGAATTTACTGTAATTAGTGTCTCTGCCCATCAGTGTTGTAGAAGCTTAGAATACTGATGAGGCGAAGGTAGAGAAATTCATCAAAATGAAATAATTTTGTGTCAATAGACTGTGAAAGTATAATAACTTAGAGGAAATAGATTCTCTGTATGCTTTCTCATAATAGTTAATTTTCAATAAATGTTTTAGAAGGCCTTACCACCATAATACTACTCTGTTTACTAGTCATGTTATGTCTGACTTAATTTTGTTTTTGTCTTCATGTTAATGGACAGAAATTTTTCTTTCTAGGATGAAGTAAGAGAAAATATTTCACGTGGGATGGCAATATTGGGCCCTACGTTTACACTGGATGCACTTGTGGAGTGTCTTGTAATCGGTGTTGGTACCATGTCAGGTGAGCCATACAGCCTAAGTTAAAAAAGGCTTTTTGAGAGACATTAGGATATGGAGAGTTTCAAATAATAGGTGTTACCCATGAGAGTGGAGTGACTTAATCTATTTATTTGTCTTTCTCCTAATTAGCTTATTTTACTGGTTTCATGCAAATATGAATAATATATGCATGTTGAACCAAAGTTTGAAATAGTAGTAATGACTCTCTTTGAGCATTGTGTAGTAGGAAGGAACTTCTGTGCAGCTGCTTTCATAAGGTTTGGTTTGAGTTTTTTTCAACGACACTGCATACCTTAACAGCACCTTCTTGTTTGAAGAGCACTTGCTCTTCAAATTATTTTAGTTCTTTCAGGGTATTGTGTATCAATAAGCTGTTTTCTTCTTTATATCTTAGGGACAAAAGCTCATTTTGGTGTTGTGTATATTTTTTTTAAAACCATTTACACTGTTAGCTCTTTCATCCTTACTAAGGCAGTTGTGTAAGGCATGTGCAACATGGCCAGCATGGCTTTTTCTGGATACTTGTGAACAAGTAGGCGGAGTGTATACTTCTTGCCTGAACATCCTATATTTGAAAGGGGGGTTCAGTACACAATAAATATTGGCTAATTTTTTTCCTCAAATAAGTAAGGAGTTTTAAGCTTTCATTATGAAGTTTAAAATCTTGGTGAACTTCATTTGCATTTATTTAGAATTACACCTTAAAATACTTTTCTGTCAATGCATAAGTACCTATTGTGCTTAGAATAAGCCAATGCACAATGAGTAGGCCTTAAGATGTTTTTTTTAAATTAATCTTGATAGTTCCTTCTGTAATCTGCAATGTCAGTTTAATGATTTCTTTCTTAGTCCAGCAGCACTTCTTCAACTATAGCTAATTGCATATTCAAATGTAAAAACTGTCTTTTTATTTAGGCGTACGACAGCTTGAAATTATGTGCTGCTTTGGCTGTATGTCTGTTCTTGCCAACTACTTTGTCTTCATGACCTTCTTTCCAGCTTGTGTGTCCTTGGTATTAGAGGTAAGACCAGCTTCAAGACAACCTCAAGTTTAGTATTCAGCCCTGTGCTTCTGTAGGCTATACTTTTCATCATGGAGTTACATGCCAGCATGTTCATCTTCCTTTCAAAGTAAACTGGTGACAGTAACATGTAAATATCACTGTAAATGGGTCACACTCAGTAGTAGTTGTGATCTAAAGCAAACTAAACAGATGATACTGTAACTTATTGTCTGTGCAGGGTTTTTCACAATTGAAAGTCTAACTATAGACTCTTGGTAGTTTGTCAATAATCAAATAAAAATGTAATGTGGAATCTTATTTGTTGGTTCTTCTATTAGGTACTGTATATGACCTATTTTTGTTATTTTTTTGTAGCTTTCAAGAGAGAGTCGTGAAGGGCGCCCTATATGGCAGCTTAGTCATTTTGCTCGTGTTCTGGAAGAAGAAGAGAATAAACCAAATCCTGTGACACAGAGGGTCAAAATAATTATGGTTTGTGGCTCTTTTTCACCTGTGGTTATGCAATCAGTGAGGTGTCCTGGTGGAAAAATCAAGCTTTTCTTTCCTAAAGACTTGTATTGTGTAGTCCATTCGTTGGACTTACAGTCATAGTTTTTAATTAACTTCCCCTATATCTACACCTGTCACTTTCCTGCTTATGCCATTTCTGTGGCCAGCACTCATGGCTCTTTCATGTGCCTTCCCTCTTACCCCTGCAGTACCCTCAGCTTCCTTTGCTTATTTCTTGAGTGGGAGAAGAAATGTGGATGGCACACATCCAAAGCTACTATACAACAGTGTTACAGTAGGCCAAAAATGGTGTTAATTAGAGGTGTGGAAAATCAGCTTTTGGATTTTAGAGGCATGGGAAGCATGGGGGAAAAGACATTAAAAAAATCCAAACAAAAAGAGGACAATATTTACTCTTAGTGGTTAGATACCAAGTTACATTTGAAAAATTAATACTTGTTTTGTGTTTTTGATACAGTCACTGGGTTTGGTTCTTGTTCACGCCCACAGTCGTTGGATAGCGGAACCAGCTGCTCAAAACAGTACTGTTGAAAATTCAGTGGGATTGGATGAGAATGCACCGAAGAGAATTGAACCTAATGTTTCACTGTGGCAGTTCTACCTTTCTCGGTGGGTGGCTTCACAGAAGTGTGATTGTGCTGTATTTCTACTGCTGCCAAGCGGGAAGCTTGTTGTCCTAGATCACAAGACTTGCAGACTTACAGGTCTGACCACTGTAGGACTCCTTGAAACCAGAGGTGACATTTCAGAAGAAATGTCAGTATTGTGCCATTTGTCCAAACCCTTGAAATAGTCAAGAACATGATCAAGAGCTAGCTGTCCTGTATGCATCAAAACATTGTCTTTTCCCACTAGCATCTTTCACAGCATATTGGGAAATAATTTTAAGACTGCACTAGAGTAATTACTTACACAGAGTTTCTGACTGTTGACACCTAAATGCAAAAGGTGCAAAACCCATTTTATACTATGGCTTTTCCTTCAGCTCAGTTCAAGTCAGTGTCACCTGTTGTTTCATGTTATTTCTGAGAACTCTGAACTTTCTGGTATAGGCATGGGGTTTTTGTCCCTTCTTAGCAGTTCTTCTTGCATCATAGTAGTCCTAATTGGTAGAGGATGATAAGTGAAACTTTGTTTTGCCATTGGGGGGACAGGTGTCACATCAATTTGATGTAGCTATCAGTGAATCTTTTACAGTAATTTTTCCTACTGGGGCTGCTTTTTAACTAGATTTATGTAACTCTTTAATGACATCTAAAGATTTTCATGTTGATAGTAGTATGAAGAATGATTTTTTCACCCTAGCCTAGCATACTTCAATGTCCTGATAGAAAATGGTTTTTCCACCCTAGCCTAGCATACTTCAATGTCCTGGTAGAAAATATCTTCTGGCTGGGATTTCTGTAACTATGTGATGACGGAGTTATTACCCTTTCTGAAGCAAAAAATGTCAAAATGCTGTTAGAAGCAACAAATTGTATGTACTCTGTATTTACTTTTTGATCATTTTTAGAATGGCCAGTATGGATATTGAGCAAGTAATCACACTTGGATTAGCCCTTCTCCTTGCTGTCAAATATATTTTCTTTGAGCAAGCGGAGACTGAATCTACCCTCTCACTGAAGAATCCCATAACGTCTCCTGTGATGGTACAGAAAAAGGTCCCTGAAAATTGTTGCAGGAAGCAGACTGAACTTCTGAAAAACAATCAGAAATCTAACACAGGAGAAGAAGCTTTCATTCCCAAAGATGAAAGTGGTAGGTAATTTTTATAGTTCTAAAGTCTGCACCCATTAATGAGTATTTGGAACAAATTGTGCAATCTTTGGTAGCATATTATATTTGGTATCAAAACTTCAGTATTTTGTAAACCGGAGTTAATTTTTGTTATCTTTGTGCAGCTGAAGTCATAAAACCTGTATTAGCAGAGTCATCAACCAAGGCTACGTTTGTGGTTGGGAATTCCAGCCCTGTGGAAACTTCTTCATCTCTCAGTGGAAAAGAGGAAGAGATTGAGTTACCTAAAGAACCACGTTCTATTGAGGAATGTGTTCGTATACTTGGAAATGCACAGGTGTGGAAAAGAACTTTTTTATTTAACCTCTACTGCAACATCTGATTTAAGAGTTGTTAGAGTTCTTTTCCCACCTTTTAGATAATCACATTGGTTGTAATATCATTCTTCAGGAAATTACACAGTTTTAATAATGTGGGGGGGTGTGGAGGTCACGAGTAAAACAAAACCCTTTAATGAGGTACTTCTCAAGTCAGTTGAGAAGGGTGGGAGGAGGGATTAGCTTCATCATTCATAACATACCAAGTCTTTGGATCTTCATCATGTACATGTACGAATGGGTGTCTGATCGTGAAAGTTTTTGATCGTATGTTGGCCTGCTGTAAAACCTGATGTTGGCAGTTGACCCCTTTAGCAAAGTAAAGTTGCTACTCTTCTTTTGGAAGCATTTAAAAGGATTTTCACCAGGAGAGTCTCTATTTTCTCTCTATGTTTCCAGGAAGGCGCAAAATTCCTTACTGATGCTGAGGTTATCAGCTTAGTTAATGCTAAGCATATTCCTGCATACAAACTGGAAACCCTGATGGAAACCCAGGAACGAGGTGTATCCATTCGCAGACAGATGTTATCTAAGAAACTTCCTGAACCTTCATCTTTGCAGTATCTTCCTTATAGGAATTATAATTATTCTTTGGTAAGTACAAAGTAGACAAGCAGAACTCACTGTAAAACTATTTTCCAAACACATGAGAAGAAAAACATGAACCTGTTGGAATGAGTCCAGAGGAGGCCACTAAATTGATCAGGGGATTGGAATATCTCGCCTGTGAGGACAGGTTAATAGAGTTAGGGTTTTTCTTCCTGGAAGAGGAAGCTTTGGGAGGACCTTAAAGCACCTTCCAGTATCTGAAGGAGGCTTACAAGAGAGGGAAGAGGGACTTTGCACAAGGATGTGTAATGAAAGGACAAGGGGGAACAACCTTAAGCTGAAGAAGGGCAGATTTAGATGTTAGGAAGAAATTCTTCGCTGTGAGTGTGGTGAGACACTGGAACAAGTGGCCCAGAGAAGGTGTGGATGGCCCAATCCTGGCAGTGTTGGATGGGGCTCTGAGCAACCTGGTCTAGGGGAAGGTGTCCCTGTCTTTGGCAGGGGCATTGGAACTAGATGGTCTTTATGGTCCCTTCCAACCTAAACAAGTCTATGGTTCTATGAAATAAATCCATAGTCATGTATGTGAGCTAACAATAAGCATGGTCAAAACTGATGTGGAAGGAAAAAAATAAAAGGCAAACATGAGGCACCACCTTTAATTGCTCTTGATGTTTTTAAACCTAGGGTGGTGCATTTTGTAAGGGATCCAAAAAGTATTTCCTATCAAAGTATGCAGCTGACTTATCTAAGAAATGCAGAGTTCTGCTAATACTGAGCCACAGTTCAACTGAACGATAATACTACCTTGAGCACAAATTAAAATTGAAAATTATTTTTAAATTATTTTAGAACTTAAAGGTTAAGTAACATTTAGTACTATACAAGATTCAATACATTTGCCTAGTGTTGAATAGCGTTAACTGTTGATAGCTGTAGCTGTTAACTTTTTGAGGTGGCAATGAGTTGCTTTATGGGTAAATTTGTGGGTGTTTTACAAAGATACCTTGGTGTAGTCATAGGCATTGTATGTAGCATGCTGTACTGTACCACTGGAATGTAACCTGAGTGATTGTTTTGTATGGTTTCTGTAAGGTGATGGGAGCTTGCTGTGAAAACGTGATTGGATATATGCCTATTCCTGTAGGCGTAGCAGGACCGCTGGTTTTGGATAACAAAGAGTTTCAGGTGCCAATGGCAACAACAGAAGGGTGTCTTGTAGCAAGCACAAACAGAGGATGTAGAGCAATATGTGTAAGTATTGTGGACTTTAAAAACTTAGAAAACTTCCTATATTGTAAACATACATAAATATAATGCATTAAAATATGCATTATATAAACTTAAACATATTTAGGTTTATATAATGTGTATTTTTTATTTCTTGAAAACTAAAAGTTCAGTAATCTTACTTTATCCCCCTTCTGCTTTGGTTTTTAGCTTGGTGGAGGAGCAAGTAGCCGCATTCTGGCAGATGGGATGACTCGAGGACCTGTTGTAAGGTTGCCCACTGCTTGCCAGGCTGCAGAGGTGAAAGTCTGGCTTGAAAGCCCTGAAGGTTTTAAAATAATGAAAGAAGCTTTTGACAGCACAAGTAGGTTAGTATGATGGCTGTTCCAACTTCATTTCCAGACATAAGACTTTTATGGATGGTAGAAAGGTCTCAGTTGTTTTTTTGGAGTACTGCAGTAGAGGATATTACATCTCTGTGTGGCTGTCCCAATGTTGTGAGTATCTAAGAGGACAGAAGTCACTCTGGTTGTGTTCCAAGGCTACCAATAAACATTTTTTGACTGAGAATGGTAAACTACTGTGTATTAACAACAAATAGAAATATACTACATAGTAATTAATACAATACTAATTTGTCTAAGCATTTTTAAAAAATCCGATGAACTTATTTTGATTTTTACTAGGCAGAGTAACTGTAACTGTAGTCACTACGCAGAAAAAAACATCGAAGTTTGGTCTTAAGTCTTTCAGATGATATTATCAATATTAATTAATCTGTGAGGTTTCAGAGATTACAAGGTAAACTAATGCTAGAACTAAAATGCTAAAAAAATGTAAAACAGCGGTAAGAATAAGTCCATTCCAAGCCCTAGTTTTCTCTAGGGCTTATGATTACCTTCTCGCTTTAGGAAGATTCAGAGAGAGATTTTCTTACCTGTTTTATTTCATAACAAGTGTCAGCCGAAGATACATCTGTATTTTGGCCAAAATCAGCTCATGCTTCTTTTTAAATGCAGTATTTTCTGTGTTTTGAGTGACTTGTGCAGCTTGCACTGTTGAAGATAGCATGCTTTTTGCCTTGCTGTAAAACTTACATCAGAATTTCTAAAGGCCTCATTATTACTTTATATCTGGTAGTGAGATGTTTTAAGGAATACAAATGAATAAAACTTATGTTAGCAGTTCAGGATATTTTATTTCTTGAAGTTCAGGGATAGAAAACATAAAAAGGCAGTGAACACTTTTACAGTGAATATTTTTGTAGTACCTATTCAATAAAGCACCGTCCCTGGAAGGGTTCAAGAAAGGCCTGAATGTAGCACTTGGTGCTGTGGTCCTGTTGAAAAGATGATCAACTGGACTTGTTGGTTTTACAGCACTTTTCAAAATCTGATTTTGTATTTAACAGTGCAATTTGCAAAGATTTACTGTCATTTTGCCACTTAATGCTAATGTTCCCATGAGGATTGTAAATAATAGTTAAATTTTCTTGCAGGTTTGCCCGCCTACAGAAACTTCTCATCAGTTTGGCTGGTCGTAACCTTTATATCCGTTTTCAGTCTGGAACAGGGGATGCAATGGGAATGAATATGATTTCAAAAGTAAGGACCAGTCCCCTTAAGTATTTTTTTTTAAATGGGTATTAATTTTTAAAAATAGCCTAATAACCTGTGGCATCTGAAATATGGAGAGACAAGACACAGTGGTCTTTGCACAAAATAATAAAAATGTTTGATTTTGCCAAGTGTAGACAAAACTAGGAAGATAATGATAAAAGAAAAAAGTAATTTTTTCTTTTATATTTTTAATAATTATTTAAAGAAAGTATTTTTGATACTAGGAGAAGCTAAGCTGGTTGCACTGTTGCTTTGAGCCAAAGATTTTATCTGGTAATAATTATTCTGTTATTGTGTTTATCACTTCCTAGTTAATAAAGACTTAGGAGTGGCAGCAGAGAGGTGTTCTCTAGTTTTGCTTGTTTGAACTTGAGATGTGATCCTTAGATTGCTGGGATGCCGTATGCTGTAGGAAATGAATGTTAGACTTCATATAGAATAGGCAGTCAGAACCGTTATAAAAGTGGATCAGATCATAGACAAGTCCTAATATAGCGGATTTTCTAGTCTGATTTCCTAGTGTAGAGAAGCTCTTTCCACTACATCCAAAATTGATTCATTCTATGCCTGTAATGTTTAACTTAGTTCCTTTTGTATCTTCAGTATGGTAACCATATGTCCATGTACCTAGAGTGGATCCATGGAGTCTGTATGTACTGGGAAAAATCAGTTATTCCCCAATATAATTCTCAAAGTGATTAGAAAAAAGATAGTCATAATTGTTTGTGTTTTTTCCCCTCCTGTTTCTTGTTTCTTCATTATATTGTGTTCTTTTCTTCCACTGTAACTGATTATCTGATTAGAATACTGTTTCACTGTCCTTGAATAGCTTGTTTTACATCCATAATGATAAACCTAGCCTATTACCTGTTGCTCTCTTAACAGGGTACTGAAAAAGCACTGACAAGGCTGAACGAAGAGTTTCCTGACCTTCAAGTTATAGCTATCAGTGGCAACTACTGTACAGACAAAAAACCTGCTGCTATAAACTGGATAGAAGGAAGAGGAAAGTCTGTTGTCTGTGAAGCAGTCATTCCAGCTAAGGTTGTTAGAGAAGTAAGTGTCTGCTCTCTTTTTTATAAAAATACATACATTTTGCAAAACTGATGCTTACTTTACATCATAAATATCAACTGAAAGTTGTTTTCCAGGTAAGGATATTTCTTACACATCTTTACAGGTACTTCTGTAGGATAAGCCATTTCTCTGAGTGAATAGATGCTTCCTTTTTCATTGTGGCTAGTGTGAAATAGTGTGTATGTATTTAATGATGCATATCTAGTTGAAGGCATTAGGATTTTCATGGTTAACCTCTGAAAAATTATGCCGCATTTTGACAGATGTTTACATGTGGTATTCTGTCTGTCATTAAACCCAGTCTTTTAACCCTTTTACTCATATTTTGTCTCGCATGCACCTGGCTTTCTCTTCAATATTTATATGCTTCTTACTACACTGGAAACAGATAATCAGGTGGTTTACTTTTCTCCAAAGCTGTCTTGGCATCTTGCATGGCCATTGCTTTATAAGCAATGCCAGTTGTATTCTCTGGCCAGCTTGTCCTCCATTACAACAGTGTCTTAGATTCCACCTGAGTTCAGAAGATGGCTTCTGTGTCGGATAAAATCCGTTGCCTGTTACCTGGTTGTCAGCACTGGCCATGGGAGACAATAACCAGGGAAGAATTCACTACATTGTAACACTTGTTTAAGATCTTATAAGTGGGTGTTTGCATATTGGATAGGGTTTTTTTTTGCTTGCTTTCCCCTAGTGATTTGTCCAGTCCCTTCTGGGAAACTATATAAACTTCTAGAACTAGTATTCTGGGCAGTATTCCACAGTCCAGCTTTGCCTTGTGTGAGAACTACCTTAGTGTTGATTCCATTTGATGGTGCCCCAGTTTTGTGCTGGGAGAGATGCTTAAGACTTGTTGTCTTCACTCAACTGCTCAAGATTTTACGGCTCTGACACAGCCTGTCCACCTTCCCAGCTATTCTCATTTTCAGACTGAAAAGTACTAGTCTCTCTATCAGCAATGAGTAAGCAGTCTTCCAGTATGTCTTTGAACATCCTTACTTCTGCATCTTTTACAGTTCTACCATGTCTAAAATTCTGGGTACAGAGTTGGACATAGAATTCTAACAGTGTGTGCAGAATGGATTTATACATTGACATAGTTCATGTCTTCTGGGGTAGTATACTGTTTTCAAATTATTGTCACTGGCAATATCTCTTGTAACCTCAGGATTTAATTTCAGGATAGTAATGGGGAGGTAGTCCTTTCATAATGGGCATTGATAATTTTCAGGTGAATTTGGGAAGGTTTTCCTCAAACCCCAGCCCTGTATGTCACCACATTTACTTATATTGAACTCTTAATACATAAATGTCACATTTTTGTCAGTGCTGCAGACTTGCTGCAGATGTCTGTAAATACTGTTCCTGTTGTGCAGGAATATCTTAAATTTTGCTCAACAACAGTATCTCTTGGGACCATCTTTCATCATTTTTATATTAAATTCAGTATAAATCTTACTTGAAAGTTTCAAAATACAGTTACTATAGTATAAATGTGCCACTTAATTTTATATTACTATTCATAGTATTTGTTTACCTATGTAGAATAGTGGTTTGTGTTGGAACTTTTCAGTTTGGCTCCATATTCGTATGCAAAACAAATTTGGGAAGAGTTTAGTGTCTAGAACAACTTGACAGGAATGTTACAATCATGTCAAGGTAAATTAATGGGATATTTCTACCAAAATGATTTTGCTTGTTCCATTGTGAATATAAGGGAGACTTTGAAATGGAGTACCCAGCTGTGAGCTTTTCTCACCTGTGCAAGTCCAAACCCTTTGTACTGACTTTTCCATTGTTACTTGGACATCCTCCATTTGCAAGTCTCCTTTGGAACAAAAATAAAAGGTATCCAGGACAATGATCGAGTCAAATTCCATATGGAAGCAAACAAGGGGTGAGGGCCATGAATAAACATAAATAGAGTATTTCTACTCCTGCCAGAGGAAGAGGGTAGTAAAAGTGTATCACTTTTTCCAGGTCTTGAAAACAACTACGGAAGATCTAGTGGAAGTTAATATAAACAAAAATTTGGTGGGTTCTGCGATGGCTGGTAGCATAGGTGGCTACAACGCACATGCAGCAAACATTGTGACAGCAATCTACATTGCCTGTGGTCAGGTAGGTTTGTTTTACACCAGTTTGCATTTTCTTTAGTTCAGTAATTCTTAATTAAACACTGGTTTAAGTGTCTGTATTGTTGTTTCTCCTCCTTGATCTGAAGGATGCTGCGCAGAATGTGGGCAGCTCCAACTGCATCACTTTGATGGAGAGAACTGGTTCCACCAACGAAGACCTGTACATCAGCTGCACCATGCCTTCTATAGAAATAGGGACTGTTGGTGGAGGCACCAACTTGCTCCCACAGCAGGCCTGTTTGCAGGTATAGTTCTCAAAGTTGAAAGCAACTTATCTTCTTCAATCAAAGGTTGCTTTCATGTGGTGTGCAAGCAATATTGTGGGAATGGGGCTGCTTGAAACCTGGTGTATTTTATATAAAAACGTTAGAAAGGTCTAATGAATTGTTTTCATATATCCAGTTTCTAAAGCTTAAGACATTCACTAATGTCTTAATAATGTCTTAATAATATTAAAGAGACTCATTGGATATAATTTAGAAATACTTACTTTAATACCAAATATATAATAAATTGACTTAGATTTTATAGCATAATACTGCCTTGTATTTTTTTCCAGATGTTAGGGGTTCAAGGTGCAAGCCAAGATAACCCTGGTGAAAATGCCCGTCAACTTGCTAAAATTGTTTGTGCTACAGTGATGGCAGGAGAATTGTCACTAATGGCTGCTCTTGCAGCAGGGCATCTGGTCAAAAGCCACATGATCCACAACAGGTAAAAAATGGAAAAATTTGTGTATTTCTCTGCTGTTTTGATCCTCTTACAAGTACAGGAGAGTCAATAATGATTATGTGACTTGCAACACATAAAAGCAGTGTAACATTTTAACTATCTAATTTAGTTGTCTTGCTGTTTTACTAGGTCAAAGATAAATCTACAGGATCTTCAGGGAACCTGCACTAAAAAGGCAGCTTGAATACTAAAATGGCTTTGAAATGAAGAATTGTTTTAGTAACTGACCAGGTGCACAAGGAAAAAAACCAAAATCTATGAAGTTTAGAATAAAGATTGCCTTCAACTCAATGATGTCTGTGTAAGAGAAACTAAGAGATCAAGTCTTGAGACTAGCTATGCTTGACCTTCTTCAGTGGTTAGAGACTGTGAAAGAAGTCCTGTCAGATGTCTTGAACATGGCTTTCAAATTCTTACTCTTACACATCATTTTCTGAAGAGTCAGTCTTATGTTTTTACAGGTTGAGATTATTTTGCCTAATAAGGTCCTGGTAACTACTAAACTGAAAAGTAATGTAATGTACTTTGTACGTTTAAAGTAACAAAACAAAAGAAGTTGGTGTAAACTTGGATTGAATGCACTGGTCCTTGCCATCTTTATTTTCTGGTTAAACAAGCGTGTTTTTTAAAGTGATGGTAAACCTAATCACTTTTTATGAACTCCCAGTTTTAATTTGTCCACATGTAAAACAGGTCTTTGGCTATCAGACAGTTTAATTGAATGATATTAGTTTAATAGAAATCTCTGTCTATATATAGTACTTAATTTGCTGCTGCTTCAGCTAAGCAGTGTTCAGTGTTTAACTCCACAATTTAGATTATTCCTTTATGTAAAACTTGTGATCTGTAAAGTTCTGAACTGTTAAATATAGTCTGTACTGAAGTAGGGAAGAACAGTGTCTTCAGCTGTTTTGGTACTTTTTAGAAAAAATGAAATGGTAACTTCAAAACAGTTATGTGTCAGACAGGTATTTAAGTAAATGTAGTTTCTCAAACATTATTTAATAGGAGTGCATTCAAACAAACAAGAGTCAAGAACAGATGTTTACACTTACTTAACAAGAAGTCTCTTTAGGAACATAAATACACATTGTGTACCTTATGTTGGGGATTTTTATAAGGTGTTTAACGCTTATTCTCCAAGAATAGGTGTTTATCCACCGTTTCAGCTGAGATAAAACTAAGCCAGAAAACCACACTGTTCTTAAAAAGGAGGGGATTTTTTTCTTTTAATTTCCTTTTGAACTTTCTTTTTGAGGTGGGGAGTATTTATTTTAAGAAGAAATCTTAGCTTTTTTGTCAATGAAAAGTACTAATTAAGGGGATTCAATGAAATGACATGTTAATGTAAGAAGCAGTTTTTGTAATAAAATACTGTACTTGGACCAGTGAAGCAGTCTCAGGTGTTCTTACTGTAATAAAGAAAATCCAGATTTATTCTGGTTTGATTCACCTTTGGGAATACTGCTAAATGCATAGCCCTGCCTAGTTAATTACAGGAGGTAAATTATTGATATGCTTGATGTTTTTTTGTTTGATTGGTGTTGGCTTTTCTTGTTTGACTTTTTGTGGGGGGAATCAGTGGATTGGGCTGGGTTTCCTGCAGCGTCATTCCTAAACGGGTGTCTAGTAGAGGTGCTCTTCTAACGTGCAGATTTGATATACATCATGGTGGGTTGCTTTGTAGTACATTTACACATTAATATCCATTGTAATGAGCTCATAAATGTAATGTGCAAGCATGAAGACATACTACATGCTAGACATGTTATGATGGCATGTAAATAGCAAATACCATGAATGTTTATCTTCCTGCAGTATTGTTGCTAATTGCTACTATTTTTATTTAAGGAAATTTGGAATTACTTTGTTTCTATGTTCATTCAGTGATTTTATTTAACACTGGTCTGGCAATAAATGGTGGTTCAGTGTTCATTTCGGTGATTTAACTGACATTCTGTCTGGCAGAATTAACTTTTTGTATTATTACTAAACTGTGTACATTTTGGTACAGAACTACTTTTTCAGTTTCAGTAAAACCATGGAAAACACATTGGCTTAATTGTGATATTTTAAGCTTACTTTATGACTTAGTGACATATTTGTAGACGGTCTAAATTAAGAGAGTTAATGAAAAGACACTGGCAAGCAGTACTAAACACAGGCAGGGCTGTGGCACCAGAACTTCTCCCCTTGTTTGCAGAAGCCTGTTGGCACTCATTTATTCTCCTCAAAGCTTAATTTGGCAATTTGCCCAAGGGGGAGAACTAACTCACTGCAGCATGAGAGATACCTTCTGCTGGGGCCTGTTTGGCAAGATCAAACCACCTGTCTAGAATAGAATTTCTAGAATTGCTGTAACTTCGGTGCTGTACTTTTATCATTGATAATGGTTTTCCAAATATTTTAAAACCCTAGAAGAAAAAAAACCCAAACATTTAAAATAGTGTGTTCGACTCGTACCACCTTGCTCCTCTCTTTACCTCCTTTCTCCTCTGTGTGCTGAATCTAGTTTGCCCTGTAACACACCAGTCCCGTTCTGCTGCCTGGCATGGAAGTTTCAGCACTGTGAGGCTTGCAAGCACTGCAGCCCCAGCTGCCTCTCACCACACAGTTGTTGCCCACCTTGCTTTCCCCAGCTGCTGCAAGGCCCTGTCAGTGAACTGAGCGTTACTGAACCTTCCTGATGGAGAGAGCAGCTCCAGCAAAGGGATGCACACCACCACCACATGCACCCTGAGCACAGCTGTGATACTGGAAGCCTGGTATAGCAGGTGCTGACCTGGGAGGATGTGGCTCTGCCAGGCTCCAGCACAGCATTCCTAGGCAGGCACACTGATTCCCAGCAAAGAGTGCAGCTGGGAGACCACTTGCTTTCTCATAGGAGTGTATAAGTATGCTGGGTGTGTCAATGCACAGACACTGGACAGTTTTTGTCCTTGATGTGAATCTTGCTCATAAGGTGAATACAGCCCTGGGAAAAGCTGTGGTAGAGGGCCTGTCCTACTCCTTCCAGCTGCCTTTTGGGTGCAGTGAGAGCTCTGGCTACTACTCGGAGTGTTTTTCAGATATGTGATCCTCTCCATCTCCTTTAGACATGGCTTACCATTTTTAAGGTCGTATCCTCTTTCTCCCTTTGGCTTTGGTTAGGGAAGGTTTACATTGCACAATGATACCTGCTGAAACAAGATGATGGTTTGGGATCCTGTCTTGCCTCAGGGCAAGTTTGCATTCCTGTCAGGTCCACCTTGTCCTGCACACAGAGTAGTGACACTGGTGTGCATCCAGTGACACCCCTAGCACTGGTAATTCCATACCTTGTCCTCCTGCCTGGGGATGACTGCTGGCCCCATGCTCACCTTGCTTACCAGCCTGTGGAAGGGGGGAGGCCTGCTTCCAAAGTTAACCTCACCTCACTGCCCCAAGGCTTTTGCAGTCTCTTACACAATGCAAAACTACTTAGCATCCTATCTTAACCACCAGTTTTATTTCAGTCTGCTTTTAGGACTCTTAAGAGCTTTAGCCCCAACTTTCATAGGTTGCTCCTATTCCATTCCCACTAGGACTCAGGCCTTCTAGAAGAATATGGTGGGTTGACCTTGTTGTTCGCCCCCACTCAAGCAGGACAGGACAGAGAAATTGTAAAGGCAAAAATGAGAAGACAGATTGAGATAGAGACTGCGTAGGAGATAAAGAAAAGATACACACAGAAAACAAAACAAAGAATTTATTCACAATTCCCTAGCAGCAAGCAGAGCTTTGGCACACTAACAGTTACTTGGGAAAACAAATGCCATAACCACAAATGTCCCCACTTTCTCATCTTTTTCCCAGAGCTTTTGGTGGTGGGCACAATGCCATCTAGTACGGAATATTGCTAAGGTCAGTTGGGACCAGATGTGACTCCCTGTGTTCCTTCAGAGCCTCTCACCCACTTCTAGCCTACTCACTGGCAGCGAATGCAGGAGAAAAAGGACAAAACCTTGATGCTGGCAACCCCTGCTCAGCAACAGCCAAACACTGCTGTGTAACCAATGTTCTTAGTCACTAATCCAGAACACAGCCTCATACAGGCTGCTATGGAGACAACCAATTTTATCACAGCCACAGCCTGTATAAAAGTAGAAAATCTGGATCTCAGCACCAATACCCACAACAAGTGAGAACCACTTGTAAGCCAAGTAAAGACCAGCTCTTAGACTCACAGAAGGGTTTGGGTTGGAAGGGACTTAAAGAGCATTAATTTCAACCCCCCTACTGTTGGCAGGCACACCTTCACTAGACCACAGAATCACAATATTGTTTAGGCTGGAACAGAATTTTAGAATCATTGAATCCAACTCTAAACCTAACATTGCCACGTCCACAGGCTAAAAAGGCATCAGCCTGATGCACCTGGCATGTTCCTTCCTGACATTCTTCCTTCCTGTTGTCTGGCCTGATGGCACACAGTGAAACGGATATGATGCACTTCTCTTCCTCTCCTTGGATCCTCCTGGAGGCCTCTCCCATGGACACAGTGCACTAGACAGAACCTGAGTGTCAACAGGAGCCAGCCATGTTTCCTTTCTCCTCCTTGCAAAGATTAACCTCCAGCTCATACCAGGCAGCAGTAGCAGAATGGAAAAAATCGCCTCTCTCTTTATCTACCACCAGAAACACAAAGTTAGATTGCTCAAAGCCCTATCCAACCTGACCTTGAACACTTCCAGTCATGGTCCAGCCATAACTTCCCAGTTCTAGCATCTCAGCACCCTCACAAGAAATAACTTCTTCCTTACCCAGTTAATCCTTCTGGAGAAGAATTCTACAAGGTCAGTCCACACTTTCACAAGCTGGAACACCAGGATGAAAATAACCATGCCATAAAAATGCTGTCAATTACCAATCTCCCTCAGGATCATTGAGTGAAGGACCACAGGCAAGTCTATCATGCTCAGCACAAGACCAGGCACACAGGTCTAGCTTCTAGTTCTGCACCTGGTACCACAACATTTGCCAAATTGCTTCCTATGTCCCCTTAATGAACTACTAGGCTCTGAAAGCAAATGGAAGGCAATACTACAGTATGTGTATGCCAGAGTCTGCATCATTCTCAATCTGCAGTCTCAGAAACATGGTCTTCCATGGAGGCAGTCACTGCATAAAGCTGCCCTAAAAATGTTCCCTCATCCTCAAAACAACTGGGCAATGTTGCTACTTTCTTTTGCCCAGCACTGATTGCATCAGTTTTTCACCCACAGGCCACACCCACCCAATGCACAGGTTTATGCACAGGTATAACAATGCTGCTAAGGGTAAAACTGTTTTTAAAAAGGTACTTGAAACAAGCTACATAGAAATGCAATGGTACACAGAGGAGTCTATCTCATGCCCCATTTTTTCTATGAGAGAGCTGGCATAGCTCTGTGTGAGCCGGTCCAGTTAACAAGACCAGTATTTGGAAATACTGGCTCTAAAAAATGCTTCTTTAGTGAAAAAAAAAATGGGCAGGCCTATAAGGCAAAAGGAGTGACACCACTGTTGGTAGAGTTTCTGGATAAACAGAATTATACTTTTTGTAGGATAATCTTGGTTTTCCCTTACGAAAATTGTTCCTGGGTAAGTAAGCCTGAAGAGCAGAGAATTCTAAGTTAATTCCTCATAGCAGTTTCTTTTAATATCTAACAATGCACTCTACATTTGGCATTTAAAATCCAGGGAACACAAGCACATAGCATAGCAAACGACATGCAACTTTAGTTTTTGCTTTGGTGACACAAGCTTAGGAACAGGGAAAAGTCTTATGCCACCAGGCTGGCCAGTTCACTGAAATAACTCGCTTGGAAACTGTTCTTGCTTTGTGAGGTGCGGAGGAATAAACCATAATCTGCATTACACTGAGGCTCATGCTAAGTCACCAATTACCTGAGGTTTATTATGGATTTCTCTGTCTGTGCCGTAACTTAATGCAGTCCCTTTAGTTATGATGGTCCCTCAACTATTGACATACAACTCAGCCCCTGAATTACCTGTTAACACACAAAATCACCTAAAGAGTAATTCCAACCTTGAGATTCTCTCAACAACTTTTCAAAATGCAAATTATGTAATGAAATCATGATGTAAATTGCCTACTACATAACTGGGCGGAGTTATTGTCCCTCACCATGAGAAAAACATTGAGGTACTGGAGTGAGTCCAGAGAAGAGCAATGGAGCTGATCTGGAGGGTCTGGAGCACAGCTCCTGTGAGGAGTGGCTGAGGGAGCTGGGGGTGTCCAGTCGGGAAGAAAGGAGGCTCAGGGAAGACGTCATTGCTCTCTACAACTGCCTGGAAGGAGGCTGTAGCCAGGTGGGGTTGGTCTTTCTGCCCAGGGCACAAGCACAAGCAGAAGAGGAAACTGTCAAGCTGCAGCAGGGGAGGGCTAGACTGGATATCAGGAGGAAGTTCTTCACTGGAAGGGGAAACAAGCATTGGAACAGACTGCCCTGCTCTGGCAAGGGGTGGTATCACTGACCCTGGCAATGTTAAAAAAGGTGTAGATGTGGCAATCAGGGACGTGGTTTACTGGTGGACCTGGAAGGGTTAGGTTAGCCATTGGACTTGATAAGGTTTGAAGCCTTTTCCAACCTTAACGATTTCACGATTCTACGTACAGGAGCCTACAGGGAAGGAATGAAGTTGAGCTCGGGAAAAGGGGCAAGACAACTTATTCTACTGTTTGTCCTTCTGTCTCCCATTATCTTAAATCGGCAACAAATTGATTTCCCACATGTCAAGAATGTTCTGCCATGACAAAAACCAGGGAGCAATCTTCCTGTCTTTCTCTTGACTCATGAGCTTTCTTATTCTACTTTTCTCTCTAATCCTGCTGAATAGGTGGTGAGCATTTCAAGATTGGTGAGCATTTCAAGATTTTCAAGAAAAAATCTCCTCTTCCACAAGGTGAGCAAAGAGAGCAATACAAAGTAATGACTTTATATACTAATTAAGGTACTTAATACCCTCACTGTCCTCTAAACCCCAAAAAATATCATTGACAAATGGGTCTTTTTGAAAGTTGCAAGTCTGCCAAAGCAAGTTGAAAACTCTCAGGTTTCAGGAGCTTTTGCCCCTTTAATTCCTGGGAAAAGAAGTTGAAAGAAGTTTGTGAGCCCCCTTAAAATATATTTAGTCATGCTGTATGAGATATTAGTCCCATGAGACTCAAGTGAAATTTAGGTTTGATTTTATTAAGCACTTGCATCTTAAGCAAGGGCTTTAAAGTTAGTTCACAAGCTTGGGAGAGACTTTATCACTCTCTATAACTGCCTGAAAGGAGTTTGTAGAAAGGTACAGATCAGTCTCTTCTCACAGGTGACAAGTGACAAGACAAGAGGAAATGGCCTCAACCTGCACCTGGGGACATTCAGGCTGGACATTGGAAAGAGCTTCTTCACTGAAAGGGTTCTCAAGCATTGGAATGGGCTGCCCAGGAAGGTGGTAGAGTCATTGTCAACAGAGGTGTTTAAGGAAAAAATGGATGCAGCACTCACTGCCATGGTCCAACTGACAAGGTGATGTTCAGTCATAGGCTGGACTTCATGACTTTGAGATGTTTTCCAGCCTAAAAAAATTGTGCAATTCATTGCATTAATTTCAAGAAGCTAGCACACAGATTTGTGGGGTGGAAGACTTTTTGCTGTTAATTAACTATGAGTGAATGTAGAATGCTGTACGCTTAACCTGAAAGCATTTTTGATTGATAGATGTAACAAAATTGGGTTTGTACCTCCAGTCGGTGACATGAGTGAGAAAAAATTCTGAGTTCTAGTAACCTTTCATCCAGTTTATGTCTAGCTGACCCTCCCTTCTGCTGGTGTTATTTCAATGTAATCATGGCTGGATCACTCATTTCACCTGAGGTTTCCCTGCAGAGCTCTGCTCTGAGCACTTGACATGTGACACAGAGCTGAGATAAAGGCCTGGTCCCACATGGGCATCCCATTTCCCTGACACAGAGAGCTGAGTGAGATGGATTTTCAAGGGAGCTGAACAGAATGTAGGTGGGTGGCTGGGAATAGCATGTTTACCCTTCATTTCTATCTTTGTTTCTCTCCACCTCCTCCATCTGTCTGACCACCTGTTGTTGGTGTCTGCTGCATCCTATCTTCAACAGCTGCAGAAAAAGTTTCTTTAGGATACCTTTAAGGTATGTAGGTGTATCCCAGATCTTGTAAGCCCACAGTAACAAGCAGCTCAGCAGCTGCAGGACTATTACTCTGCCAGTGAAGATACTTGGAGATGCTGTGGATGTGGGGCACATCTAATCACCTATTTTTTCTAGAACTACAGGGGCATGACCACTTTGGGACAACATTTATTTTCTGGATTGCACTACTACATAGCTGGTCAGATTGTGGTGCAAAACCACTCAGAGTAGCCACAGTTGTGGAATTAGAAAGATTTTTTACTTTGAGACAGAAAATTGAATCCTCTTAGGTTTTATGAGGCATCTGTAGTTACACTATTATGCACCTTAGCTAGACAGAAAATTGTTATCACCACAGAGAGAAGTGAATCTGAGAAATTACCCCTCTTGAAATGCTAAAACACTTTTTTACTAATTTTTACTTTTCTTAGCTACCTTTCTCAATATTTTTTTCCATGCTAACTGTATGATGACTACACTAACTAAAGCTGATCCATACATAAGAGGAAACCTATTTTTTGCTCCTTGAAGCTTAGGAATGCTTTTAAAACCATTACTCAAACCTTTTGTTGACTATTTTCTTTCTTTATGTCAACACAGGCCTCTTATCTGCAGTCTGGGGAGTATGTACAAGGTGTGTTCACTGTGGCAGCTCCCTGGGGTGTGGTTCCCTCCTTTGTCAATATACATATTCACCTCATGGATTGCATTGCACCCCTCAGGTCACTCCTGCTTGTCAGTACTCCAAACTACCTCTGGTACATCAGGGGTGATACAAACCATTACTGCTCTGGGAGGGCAGGATTATGCCATTTCTCATTTGCAGGTCTTTGGTTTAATTTATTTATATAATTTTTCTGGGTGGTGGCAGGGGATACCACAGCTGTGTATATACTAATAAAGGGAAGATGGACATACTTTTCACGTTCTGTGTGGCCTAAAGGTTTGTTACACAAAAAAACTGCTAAGAGAAAGGTCACATTTATAACTCTATTTTGGGCATTGACAGGAGCAAATTCAGCTGGTACATATTGGGCATTTCCATCACTTTTGGAAAACAGAGGCTTTTCTGCCTAGAAATGGTGCACACCCTACCAGGCCCAGATGAGATTTCTGCCTTTCCAAACCAACGAACCATATGTGTTGCACCTCTGGTAACTGTTTTTAACCCAAATTGCTGCAGGAGTTGAAGCCTGGCCTGCAACACCCCAGAGCATCAGCCCCTTTGCTGTTGCTGTAAGAGACAGATTGGAACATTTCTGGTGGAGATTTTACACAGAATTAACTCCATGTGCCACTTCTCCCTGGGGAGGGGTGTGGGTGCAGCCAGGATGACCCCCTGATGGCTGGTCCTGTCTGCTGGCCTCCCACTCTCCTCCACTGTGCTCCCTGTGCTGGCGTGATGCCTTACAGCAGCACAGAATCTGAAAAATATAAAATCCAAAACCTGAGGCATCAGGGTGAGGCTGGCAGTGAGCCCTTAGAGATTTGGGCCCCTAAAGATGTGAGGTCTCAAGATTTGAACCAAACTTTGCAATTTTATTTTTTTTCAGTTGTTAATCAGTAGCTGAACAGTTATGATTAAGCAATTGCACTGCGAATGTTGCATGCTTGGCTCATCTTTTGTTTTGAGGAAAAGAGAAGACAATCCCAAGATGAATGCACACTCTGGATGAGAGCTGCCAGGAGTGAAGCCAGCAGGAGTGGGCAGTAAGTGAGGGAAGGTAATTCCAGCAGTGGATGACTGTGACCACCGTCTCATTGACCACCAAACCCCGACCCAAAGGGAGGGAAGAACCATGCCTGCAGAATAAAAGGGCTCTTTGCTTGGAGAGGCAAGAGATGCAACTAGCAAATAGGGTTTGAGTACTAATTAAGAGAAAGTCATACAACTTACAGCCAACAAATGCTGATGCCTTTGTTTGTTAAAAGGTATAAATAGTGTAGAGGTTTGATGATCACAGAGCCAGCCTTTCGTGGGTTACCTCCTGATTCCCGGCTTTGAGCAAGCTAGAATAAAAGACAGAAACAGAGCATCACAGAATCGTTAGGACTGGAAGGGACTTTTGGAGATAATCCCACACCCCTGCTGAGGCAGGGTCACCCAGAGCAGGTGACACAAGAACATATCCAGGTGGGTTCTGAATGGCCCCAGAGAGGGGCACGCCACAACCTCCCCGGCAGCCTGTTTCAGTGCTCGGCCACCCTCAGGATAAGAAAGTTGTCCGGCAGGCCAAGAGGAGGAGGAAAAAGCCGTGTTCCGGCCCGCTCCGTCCTTGGCCCGCGCTCCGCCTCCGAAACCCGCCCAGGGCGCGTGAGGGAGCGGGGGCGGGGCTCCTCGGCCCCGCCCCCAGCGCCGGCCCCGCCCCCAGCGCNGGTCGTGGCGCTGTCTCCGCAGGGAGCGTGCTGGACCAGAGCCTGGAGAGCCTCCTGCACCGCCTGCGCGGGCTGTGCGACAACATGGAGCCCGAGACCTTCCTGGACCACGAGATGGTGTTCCTGCTGAAGGGGCAGCAGGCCAGCCCCTTCGTGCTGCGCGCCCGGCGCTCCATGGACAAGAGCGGGATGCCCTGGCACCTGCGCTATCTGGGACAGCCCGAAATAGGCGACAAGAACCGCCACGCGCTGGTGCGCAACTGCGTGGACATCGCCACGTCCGACAACCTGACGGACTTCCTGGTGGAGATGGGCTTCCGCATGGACCACGAGTTCGTGGCCAAAGGGCACGTGTTCCGCAAGGGCATCATGAAGATCGTGGTGTACAAGATCTTCCGCATACTGATGCCAGGAAACACGGAAAGCATTGAGCCGCTCTCCCTCTCCTACTTGGTGGAGCTCAACGTAGTCGCGCCAGCAGGGCAGGACATTGTTTCTGATGACATGAGGAACTTTGCTGAGCAGCTGAAGCCTCTAGTACACCTGGAGAAAATTGACCCCAAAAGACTGATGTGATTGAAAATCTGGGCCGTTAAGGCACTGTTTTTGTGTTTCAGAAAAGGATGTTTTTCTAAAAAGCTTTTTATGGGAAAATCAAAACAGGGAGAAGGGAATAAAGTACTGCATATCAGTTTTGGCAGTTGCAATTACTGAGTGTTTTTTTGTTCACTTGTGAATATGAACAAAAGTGGACACTTTAAATTAGCACTGTTAAAAAAATCAGTAAATGTTAATAGCGATAGTTTTCCTTCTCTTGCATGGGAGATAACTTAAAAAGCCTATTGCCTAACACTATAAAAATGTCAGACTTACTGGAATTCATCCCTCTGTATACCCACATCCCACTGCTGTCTTAAGTTTTTTTAGAGCACAATTTGTGTATCCTACCTAGCCATCCAAAATTTTTCTTTTCAGTAATAGATGGCGTTAATACTGTTTAATGCAGGACGTGCTGTTTCACACAAGCATAAACACAGAAACTGCTGTATAAAAGAGCAACTAACTGTACACCTTTTCACCAAAGCTTATGTGACAGGAACAAGTCCTTGTTAGGGAAACTGTTTCTTCTGATGTAACCAAAGTTAGAAGTGGAAGAAAATCTAGTAATATTAACATTTGCAAGCGGTTTTCACAACTTTTAATAGTGTTCCATTATTTTCACTGCAGTTGGTTAGGACAGTCTTAGTAAGAAAGTAAATTACCAGGTACTTTTTATTACTGGATTTCTCACAGCTGACAGCTGTATTAAATATTGAAATGTTAAGTGCTTTATATTAAAAAAAAATTATTCACAATTTTAAATTAAAAATGTATTACAAACAAATTAGCAGCTGCTAGTTGAATTACTGATGATTTTGCTTATCACATCTCGTGATAGTAGGATGGTTAGTTACCCTAGTATTGCTGTGATAATTCAGTGTTACTTGAATTAAGTTTGAGAGTTTTCAAATACAGTTCAGTCAAATAAAGGTCGGGAACGATAAAGGAGCTCACGCAGTGAGGCGTCACCAGTGTGACTGCTCATTACCTTAACTACAAGTATTTCCTGGAGGGTACAAACACACCTGCAGTTCTGCCCATACTTGGGCATGACGTCCTCACCAAGACAGCACACTATCCTGGGCCTCCAAGCTGGAATTCCTTCATATACAGGGCATAATTTCCTAGGAGCTGCATGTGCCAGGCTGTTCCACGGTTGAGTGGCAGTCTTATCCCAGCAAATGGGAATTGTCAGGGCTGTTGCCATATTTTGCCACTCTTAGCACTGGTTAAAAATCACTGGCTAGAGACTTGTACAATCTGTGGCTTATGTCCTGGCACACAAACATTTAGGAAATCTTGTGGATGACAACAGGTGAAACTATCGATTGATCCAAATTAATAAATAATAAAGAAGTTTTAAGGAGAATGAGTTTAAACCCTGAAAACTGCACCAATCCTCAGTACCAGGCTTCCTTATGCTGGCTGTAGTCCATGCGTAGAAGAGGCAGGTGTGCAGAGAGAAGAGCTTACTGCATCAATGGCTACAGCTGAGGAAACTTTCAGGTGGCTAATGCTCAAAGTGTACCCCTTTCTTCTAAGAAAATGTATTTTTCGCCTCCTATAAAACTTAGCTTGTCAAAGGCGCAGATAGAAGATGATTAATGTTAGTAATACTCATCAATAAATTGTGTGTCATAGCCCTAATTATCATTCATCATCCAGGGTCAAATGATATTGTAGTTACACAGAAATGCTCAACCTCTCTTTACTGGAAAGTACGTAATTTTAAAATTATGCACATAAGTTACGGTACCATGAATGTGAAATGTGACTTTTTTTGGGGGGGGGGGGCAGAGAATTCTTTTTGCCAGGTAAAGTAGCTGCAGTCTCCAAGGTCAGAGGTTACCTCAGGACTCTCTGTTTTTTGCAATCTATTACAAGAGGCCTGATAAAGCTGAGCAAAAGTTTTTTCTGTTCAAGTAATGCCTTCTGTTCCTTCAAACCGTTCCTTCAGTCCTGCATACCCGTAAGGTTTCTACAATTTTCCTGATTGTTGTATAAAGAAGTAGAAATCACTGTGTGACAAGTAAAGGTAGGATTGTTATTGATCTATTAGGCACTACCTATTTCTGTGTTAAGAAAAGTTGCTCACGGAAGTTTATCTCAGTTACTAAAAATTACTCTTACTTTGGAAAAGCCGTAAGTTTATGCTTTGGCACATCTTAGTCCTGGGTTGCTGTTCTTCCCATGGAAGCTCCCAGGATCTTCTTATTCCATACAAATGATACTCTGGAAGTGCTCTTTATTATTACTATACTCTACCAGGAGCACCTTTTAACACCCCTCTGATTGCTTGCACAAAATGAACTTCTCAATGTTTAAACTAATATGATATTCACGTTTTCATCTTAGTGGCCTCAGTAACACAAGTAAACTGCTTTCCTGTTAAACGTTTTCCATGCACTAGAATATTGTATATAACTTCATTCATGATTTAAAAGTTGGTTAAAAGGTAAGTTTCTCCAAACACTGGAAAGTTAAAAACAACAAGAAGCCAAGATTTTTCTTCATAATTTTTAATACTTTTAAAATTTAAATACTGGTTTTAAATTTGTGATTGTAACATGTAAGAGCCAACTTTTTTAATTTTTAAAACTTATCATTAGGAACATAAAGCTATTATAGAACAGTTACAACTCTACACACTCAAGGTACTCAAAAATATGATTCATGTTTTAAGTCTGTAAATGAACAGTGGCAATTCAAATACAGCATTATCTGTACAACTTGACAAAAATACAGGTGGACAATCTGATTAAAGAGAATCTGCACAACTTCAGATAAGCCAGCTCAGCCCAATTAAGTAAAAGGTAAGGTTTTTTCAAAGTGCATCACATTTTTCACAGATAAATTTGTCAAAGATTTTCAGGTTCTCAGACAGAATAACAATGACCATCTCATCTTCATTCCCAGACCAAGTTCTACTTTCAGATCTAGTTTGGCAATACCCAAATTGTCCAAACAGATGCAGATATCCAGAGAACAATATCAGATGATTGCTGCATTTTCAGCCTTTTGAACTGGTTCAGCTTACAAAACAACCATTTTAGAGTCAGAAGCTGCTTCTGCAAAGACCACCACAGCTGTGTTAATACTCTTGATCTGTTAACAGGAGAAAATGAACTCAGAGCACACAGACCCGGCAGAGAATGACAAGAGGGATGGGCTCAAGAGACAGGGTAAATTGTATAAAACCATAAAAGCAACATCCCTTCCAGAAGAAAGGATATAATGGCTACTCACACAAGGACAGTATGAGAGGCGTACTGCCTTTTGAGATTACTTTTTCAGAGGTCCATTAATATTGACTTCTCAGTCATGTAACTCCTTCCATAGTCTTTAAAAAGCCTCTTACAAATCTGATTGGGCAGGGCTAGCTACAGTGAAGTACCAGTGCCTATATCTAAAAGTAAAACATACTCTTTACAAATAATATCTGTAGTGTCATTTTATTTACAGAATAAATTGCAAAAGTACATCACATTTAGTGCAAATGCAACTAATGATATAAGTTTATATACTGCTTTGTAAACTTTCCATACCTTTGTAAAATAAAGCTATTCTATTAAATTAATAAACTTGCCCGTGTTCCAACAATTACCAGAAATGACAAATAAGGAGTAAAACTCTTTATATTTTGGACATTTTTTTTAAGTTCCCATCAGTGGCTATGGTGGAATGTACCACTGCTTGGTTGATTGTAAAAAGATGACGTACATTTTGAGGTATAAGATTTTGTTTTTTAACGTCGGTATATAAAATGCTCACTGGTGATATAGTAAAGATGTACAAATTTTCATCTTATTTGCCTTGCTAACATTACCATATAGGCACTTTTCTACATATTCAAATGGACAGAATAACTCTGTAATAAGGCATATTCCATGCACACCATTAGAGAAAGGCAAATAAAAAGGGAAGGGTTATGGAGCATGAAATCTGCATGCGTGTGTAATCATGTGTTAGGTATGGTTTCATCTCTACAGAGAAGAAGAACAGAGAAGTTTTTCAACACTGTGCAGATCATATTTACTCATTTAGTAAATCTTCACTAAGTTACTGTATTATATCTCTTTTCAGACACCTAGCACACTATATCACATAAATTTGACTTTCAGCTTTCTTTTAAAGAAAATATATCTGCAACTTTTTTCCTTAAAATACCCAGTTCAGTGAAACACCGAGCAGTCTCTGAAGAGTTTCCAACTACAGGACATGGATAAAAGACCTCACAGTCAGTACTAGCCCAACACAGTCCTCTCTTAACAAGTATCTCCAGAATCAAAGGCAGGCAAACATCTGACATTTAAATTTTCACAGCAGCTAGAGGGAACTTTCCAGTAAGAACTACGCATTCTTATATCTCTGATGGGTTTTTGATCAAGAGGCAAATAATTTTCTATGTGAACCTCATAGCACAGCTTTATTGAGATGAGGAAAACACATGCAGGATCTGAAAATAATGTACTCATCCTCAATCTAGACCGGGAATGTTGTTTTTTGTAATCCAAATTATTTCAATAAATACTATAATGTACCTTCTCACAGCTTTGGGAAGGCTCCAGATATCATCCAAGAAAGCAGTCCACAGATAGCATGGACAGATGTCTCCTAGATTTTAGGCAGTCTCTTGCTCTCTCATACAGAATCTTTTTAGGTATTTCTGGATCATGTTTAATAACAAAAATTATGCAGCACATATTACATAACTAAAAAATACAATAGAAATATAAAGATATCTGGAAAAAATAAAGCTTTTCACACCCTTACTCCTTCAGAACTAAAGATCGTCATAAGAGTAAGACAATAGAAAAGGCAAAGTCATTAAGGATATTGACAGCCCTCAGATATTAACTCGCATTTTATGTAACAAGATGATTCATTATAGAAACCAGCAGTAATGAACTGTGATTATATAAAGCAAAACAAAACCTGCCAACAAGTTACCTAGGTTTTACTGAAGCCACTTCTTTCAACACCCCCAAAATACCACACAGATTTTTGTGCATATAAAGCACATACAGTATGCTATATGTGCATTTTTCTCTTGTGCTTTTTACACATGCACAGAAACTGTACAAGTATCTTAGGAAGGTTGACAATGAAATTCTACAACTTGTTTAAAATTAACACAGTAGCCCATGTTGGTGATGTTGTATGCGCTTTTCTTCTTGTAACGCAAGCAAATAAAAATAAAGCCATATACATGTTATCAATACATGTATTTATAATTACACACTGATTCAGCAAGTAAGTTAGCAGGAAAGAGCTATTGTTAAATATTCGGCCCCATGGTGTTGCAACACTTCTTCATTTCAGTATACAAAGCCTAGAACCTGGCCATAAAGACTGTAGATCCTTCGTTCCAGCATGGAGTGCTCTGTGCATGGTCACTTCTCCAATGTGGAATGCTCACCCAGTCTTGTTCTGATTGCTGCAGGTAAGCAAAGAAAAGAATATAGCACTGAAAAGGCTGTATACTGCGAGTAAAATGAACTTGTTAAACACTTTAAGTATCATCAGGACTGCTATGATCATGTGTTAGCTGTTGGCTTGTGACGCCGTGTTTCTAATGCTTTACGTACACTCTAACAATTTACATTTAAAATTGTAAATCATTACAGGGAATCATTACAGGGATAGCTGTTACAGAAGAATGAAACAACTCAGACTTTTGGAGTCTGACACAGTAAATAGAACCCAAAAATAGAAGTAACTTATGTCACACATAGAATAAGTGATAGAGACTCATCTTCAGATGTGACTGAATGATGCTGTAACACTAGCACACTAAACAGAATTCTGTGATTTGACATGACAGTTATAGAAAATGAAATATATAGCAGGAGTCAAAACTAGCAAAAAATAAGTTAAGCCTTATTTAACACCAAGGGGCTCAGATATCCTCAAAGTGATCAAGAAATCCTCTTCTAATGTCTTATCATCTTCTAACTGTTCAAACAACTTTAGACTAGCCAATAACCTATACCATGAGGAATATATCCATTGACTTCCGAAAGCACCTGGAAATCCCTTTTCTTTTGTAGGTTCATCAGAAAGGCTAAAAACTTAAGTCACAGTCTTCTAAATACTCTAGTAATTCATGTTGGTCTGTCAGTGAAGTTCCATTAATAAAAATCCTAGGTCAAAACTATTCTGTCAATATAAAAGAAAACTGAAATGTACTCATAGTCTATGAAATATGCAATTTTAAGTAGAATTTAAGTTATAAAAACCTCATGAGGCTCTAGAGTAACTTCAGTATGTATTTTTTCAGAACAAGTGCAAAATGCCTGTGATAGTTGAAAAAAACCAGTACTTCATCCTATTTTACTTCCATATAAATTGGACATGTATGCAAAAACTTGCAAAATGAACCAATAAAAGTCTATGAAAACTAAAGCTGGCTAACTTGTGCAGCCTGTACACACAAATTACATGTTTTAAAAAAGTATATTGCATGCTAAAGCAAGCACTGATGTAAGACATTCCTAGATTGCATACTTCCATTTGGCCTTTAAAATGGTGAATCAAGAATTTTAAAAGTATGTATACCTGCTAGTACTAGAATAAAATAGGCTTTCCTGCTGTCTTCTCTTGCACGTATGATGTAAAACGCTTTAAGAACTTTGGATATTCTCGTTTAGCCACTGCCCGTAACACTGATGCTGGTGCCCATCCTCCTGGGTTCACTAGAAGTAAACAGGAAGGACATTGAAATAAAGCAACTCCACTAAATGCTGAAAAAGTAAATTTTAGTTAATTACTTCTGCAACTCTTCCTGAAGTAAGAAAGAATAACCATCAGCAGATTTTTTTATGCCCCTAGGCTTGTGTTGC
This sequence comes from Hypocryptadius cinnamomeus, assembly GCA_013400635.1. Classification (NCBI taxonomy): domain Eukaryota; kingdom Metazoa; phylum Chordata; class Aves; order Passeriformes; family Zosteropidae; genus Hypocryptadius; species Hypocryptadius cinnamomeus. Next base: position 46,916 of record VYZP01059304.1, read on the forward strand.
AGCACTTTCTGTTTGTAATACTCAAGCTCAGTCCAGACCTAATGATGCCATTGTTTAGAAAACATTAGATATGCTGCATGGTGAGTCTTGGGAAAACGCCTGAATAGAAGAGGATATTCTCTATAGGCTTCCAAGAAACAAAGAGAAAGAGACTTGAGCGACTTCTTATTTCAAAGGAAGCAGAGTCAGTCTTAACTTTTCAATAATTACTGCATCTGCCTGCAGAACTGCCACACAGGTAACACTCTGCAAATGATTATAAAGCACTTAAACAAAATTTGAATTGATTTTTAATGCCATTTTCATTCACAGGGAAAGTATGTTGCTGAAAAAGCTATCACTTCCCATATAGTCACGGTTCAGAATGTGGCAGCAAAAATATACTTTTTAAGTAATTCGGAAACTTTACAAAAAGTAAAAAGCAGAGTGAGCTACCCTTGAAGTGTTTTGTAGCACCAGAAGAGAAGATAGTAAGCATGTATCTCCAATACTACAATACATTTCTAAATACTGGGTACAGCAACAAAACAATTTGGCTTCAACAAGTTTTCAGTCAATACCAAGGATTCTATCAGCTAAAAAAAAAAATTAAGGAATGTAGACTAAATTATACAGCTTGCAAGCATCTTCATACAAAATATATTTACTCCTTCTTGGCATCAGGGGATAATACTACCAGCAGCTTTTCAGCCTAATGAGATGAATTGGGAGAAAAAAAAATTACAGTAGTACATGAAAAAAACCAACATACCATTACTGAAAAGAAAAGCTATGCCAACTCACTCCAGTTGTAGACATTTCTGCCCACCTTCCTCCACCCCAAGGTTATATACTTAAGACTGAGCTACACAGCTCTTCCATTTATTCCTCCCAGAGTACCACATAATGAATGATCCCATTCACCAGTTCATGTAGCACCTTAATCTGAGACCTTCTGAACATCATGAACACAAAGGCTATGCTATACATAGATAAAATAGAAAAGGGAAGAGGCATCAAGGGAAAAGGCATACTTTTTTTTTTGTGCCAGTATTCAACCCCCCAAAATTAACATCTATCATGAATGTCATACTGGAAAATTTTATACTTACCATTAGCTACATATGTAATCTTGCACAGAATGTTGTCCCTGCTTATTTCCTTGTTGCCCTCTGGTGGGCTTACTAAGGTCTGACAAATCATCGCAATATTTATTTTGGCACGGACACAGCGATTGTTCAGCTGCCAAAAAAATGAAACATTGTAAGCTTTAAACTAAATTTGTTTCAGCATACTTGAGCATGAACATCTTTTCATCATGAAGTCTGACACTCTAGAAGCTGTGTTTCTGAGAGTCTACCTTCTAGCACTTACATAGACGTAACATGAAAGTGAGAAAAATGAAAGATACATGGTGGACAGGGAAAGGATCTTAAATGTCTGAATCTTAGGTTTCTGCTTACTTAACAAATTATAAGTGAATTACTTCAACTGTTGTGACAAATCAGTAAAGAAACATTTCAAGAATAATGTATCAGCATTTACAAATATCAGTTAACTTTTCCCTTGAAAGCAGGCTATGGAATAGCAATCGAAGGAAAACAACCATTGCTATTATCTCACAGAACAATTCTGAAGAGATACTGATTTGATTCCATATAAAATAACCTCAATTTTTTAAAATTTCTTCACATCTCCAGAAATTTTGCTTCCATTCTGCTGTAACAGCTTAGATCATCCAACTGAGAGAAAAGGCAAGAAAGCTTTTGGCTAGGAATGCCTTCACCAAGTCATTTTACACCTGGTTTAAATCAACGTATTTTTGTAAAAACCCTCAGTCGCCCCCGCACTAGCAGTGCAAATGCATTACCACAGAAGAGAAAAACTACCTTAAAAGCAGAACTTCACAGAATCAAAATAATACCTACAGGAGCACTGTCATGTTCTACAGAGAAATTGCACACAATCCATGTTTCCGGATCATTTTCACTGAATGCTGGTATCTTTCTGATAGCAGACAAATACAGCACATCCCTCTGAGAGGCTGGCCACACTCTCTGCAGAGAAACACCTGAACATAAGCTTTTCCAGGTTTAACTAGTATCCTTAAAATTAAAAGCCAAGCAAGGCAAACCAGTTATATTATTAAGTTAAAGTATCTTCAACTTAGCAATTTCATTCTGAAAACTGAAAGAGAGCACAATTGTTGTAAATAGGGAACAGAAATTTTAGGTTGGCTACACTTCATATGAAAAAAATTAAGGCAAAACTTTAAGGCCTTTGAAATGCAGAGCACTAAACTGCAATGAATTTTTCAGTTAAAAAAATAGGAATAGGCAGTTACACTGCTGTACCCTGAACCTCAGGTTTGTGTTTTAATTAATACTTGTAAGCTACAAACTGAACTAATGGTTAGGTATATAGGGATGCATCTACAGTTACTTATGTTTCCAGTGAAAAGAGAGGAGGGATGTATTTGAAAAAAATATTACCTCAAAAAGCTACTACATCAGTAAGACAGATACAGCAAACTGATATTATCCAAGAGAAAGTTTCA
>VYZP01059306.1:0-27297 GCA_013400635.1 Hypocryptadius cinnamomeus
ATCAGAGCTTGGCAGCAGAGATGCCGAACACCCACACTGTCATTGACTTAGATCAGCACTGTGAAATCCAATGCTTCTAAAAAATCAAATCTTTTTGCAGATTTTTTATTTTTTAAAATAACAAACATATGGTTGTGTGTACATAGTTCATGAAAAACTCGGAAACATTTATCTTTTGGTATTTTCCCCATACCAATCATTTACTGGGTTGAACTGGTCTGCACTATGATGCAGTGCCATTCCCTCTGCCTGCACTTGAAGCAGAAACTGAGTGATTTCTTGCTCATCAGGTACTTGTACTGAAAATATAATGTTGTATTTATAACATAGTATTGAAAATAGCCCCAAAATGCAACAAAGCCTCAAAGGCATCTGTATTTCTTTCCCACTGAAGTCTCTACGTGCATTTGGTCATAGCACTCAAAAAGAAAACAAAACCAGCCAGGCAGACACAAACCTTTAGAAACAATGAGTTTCCCTTTTGTGCCTTAATATTCTGCTCTTGGTGAGCTTCTCTAACAAAGTCTGTGCTAATCGTTGCTGGAATCAGCACGGCAGCGGCTGCTCAGCAAAGAAAAGTCTTTTTCTCCACCTCTCTGCACTAGGCAGACAGGGTTTTCATTACATATATCATTTTCAACTTGCTGCAGTGATTCCACAAAGACAGGAGGATTTAGAAAGCTAATGAATGGGGGTGGGGAGCAGGCTGGAGTTGAAGCTTCAGTGCTAATGTTTAAGGCTAGATACTCTGAGTGGCTTCACACACGAGGCACTGCCACTGATTTTATTTTCATTGCATGGCACTGACAGACTTTGACAGCCAGATCATTCATCTCTAGTTAATTAATCAAAGTTGGGGAGTGGGATTTTTTTGTTTGAACATTTATTGCTACAGGATTTAGGGCAAGGCTCGTTGGTCATTGCCTTGCCCTGGTTGTTATTGTGCTGCAATGACAGCAAAATTATATATCTTTTTGTTGCTAATTAAGAACAGAAGTGAAGAATAGGTTTGGTCTGAATATACTACAGTATCTAGGGACCATTTACTACATCATAATGAGATGCAAGAGATGCTGTATAACTCAGTATATCTACAAGTCTCTTACTGCTTTATCATTAGGAAAAAAATTTCATCTTGTAACTTAACTGACACAAACAGCTTATAAATAAGATTAACATGAGTTATACAGAAACATAACATTCCCCTCTCTCTCCCCAGGTGAAAAGATACACCCCTTTCCAAGCTTCCTTCCAGCACAGAATACTCTGTTTCACCAATATCAGTACCCTTGCTACTGTTCAGCAGTTTGGCCTGTCTAACTCACCCTTTGCAGACATGTCATCAATATTGCCTGCCACTTGGGAGAACAGACTATACTGATTACAAAATACAGGTTCTATAAATCTGATTATTTTAATGATAAAACAGGATATTTTAGGCTTTCTTGTCCCTGAAGAACAAAGAACAATTGCAGATTGATTGTAAACCAATTAAGGACCTTAGAGCTATAAGTTGTGAATATAATTTCTTTCTCCAAGGGGAAGAAAACAAACAAACCAAAAAAAGAATTTTCTAGTTCCTACCTCTCTGCATAACTTATGATGTGAAGCTGTTAATTCAGATCTGAGTGTTGAATTACGACTTCAACTTTCTCAAGTCTACAATGGTTATCACCAGATCCTACTCAGCTGCCTCTTTCAATGACCAACATCCACTGACACGTCGGGCAGAGAGGGAAGAAAGCAGTGAACATCATAGAACACAGGCATATGGCCAAGCACAAGCAGTTTGGGTCTTTAGGGCATGTTGTTCTCTGCAACACTTCACAGAAATTAAATAAACACTAGTTGTAGTCAGTGGCCCCACTTCAATACCAATTCCCTCCTCAAATGCAGAATGTTGGACACTTCAGGAGCCTCAGGGTATGGTACAGCCTTTGAGAAGGTGTTCTCCAGACTGACCACAGCAATCCACTCCCATCATGGCAGGTCACCACTGTCCTCAGAGCTGAATGGAAACTACAAGGATTAGTTAATACCCTTTATCTTACATTTAAGGCTATTCCCTGCAACTATATCCTGCTGCCAATGCTCAGTTAATAGGCTCCTGTAGTGAAAAACATCATGTGCTCTGTCAATTATTCATAATGAGACAAGCGTTTTCACATCAGAATGCCAACTTGTAATGTGATGAGCCTGTATTGCATGAGTGTATCAAAGCTCAGTCTCATAACATCACTAGTTTACTAAGTGAACTTTGAACAGGATTTATTCCCCAGTCTGTTCAGTCCTAATTTTCATGAATTTTGAAAATAGAAAATGTCTTCTCCTTGGCAACATTTTTAGATTATGTTTTGTATTTTAGGTGCTTGATTTACTGCTACATTGCATTTATTCTAACACATCATTGATTCCCTGTCTCATACATCATATTTAGTTACTTTTTTATTGTATAATTTCTAGGTGACAGTGGCTATCCAGGACAGAAACAGCTGATGATCTAATTTGATTTTGCCCTTATACCAGCAGAAGTTCACTTACTAGTTCACTTACTCAGAATTCATTGATCACTCAAAGGTCTTCTGGGATTGTGAAATCTCATTCTCAGTGTCTTTTCCAATTGTCAAAGCACAGACTCAATACCACATCTGACATCCTTGCAGCCTGCCTAGTTCTGCATAACACAGCAGTCAACCATGGGGTTATAGTCAATGATGGGACTCTCGTAAAGGATGACAAGGCTAAATCTTACTGACTTCAGACATGCCAAAAAAGGTATATCTTTCTGAAAGGTGGGTTTGCTGATGATAAGCAAGGGGCAGCTCAGTGACAGCCATATCTTTAACAAGGAATAGGAAGAGCTGGAAAGGATGATTAGAGCCAGAAAAGTCAGATAGTAAAGGAAGAAGAAAATGCAGAAGGAGTTTTACATGAAGATCCATAGGTCTAAAAGCAAATAAATTATACTGCTTAATGTAGGAAGATTATTGAATTCCTCTACCTGTGGGTTACAGTTCCCAGCTAAAAAAACAAGGTAGTGTCCTGTGCACAGCCCATTCAGTTCAGTGGCAAGAGAGCAAGCCTCATGGAGGGTACTGTCAGAACAACAACCACTCTCAAAGTGGTTGTAAACACCTTCTAGTCACCAAGTGCACACAAAGAGTCAAGATGAGTTTTATGGAACTTTAACAACTGCTTATGTTTAGTACGGTTCATCCTAAGTTTTTCAGAGCAGATAAGGTGGAAAAGAAAGATATTGGGAAGGTAGAGGACATTTAAAAGAAGCAGTATTAAAGTCCTCCAGTACAACAATAAAGATAACTATTTTGTCAACAGCAAACACATTTATCTTCATCTGGGAGAAACAACTGATAGTTCCTCTTACCTGGGGGAATTCTAAACCTGGAGCTAATCCGTGCACCTACTGCAGAATTTTGCAAACATTCATCAATATTTAGGTAACCAGTTTTGGAACAAATGCATTATCAAATATGAGTTTCTTTCACAGTAACAAACATTATAATCAGAACAGACACTCTTTAATCACAGATTGCTTTCTGAACACATTTGCCAGTCTCATTTCAAACTGTTTGAGCACCTGAGCTTTCATTACTCCTCTCTGGAAAGTATTCACTATCCTAAATGCAGCCAGCTATGCTGAGTAACTTTGCTCTGATAGGCATTGTTCATTTTCTTCTTTTTTCACTCATCCTTTGGAGGACATGAAAATATTTTTTCTCCCCGTGTGCTTAAAATCCTTCCACAAAAATCAGCTGTTTCATCTTCCTGTCATAATCTTGTTTATATTCAAATAGGCACCAGTTGCTATGCCCCATCAAGAGACTTGGTCAATAGTTCCAAGAACACAAAAGTCACAAGGGAAAATGATGGGGAATTACACTCCCAATAAAATGGTATTTAAAATCCTTTGGTTGGCTTGCAGACTATGATACTTTCATTTAGAAATGCTGGTTTATTTCAAATGGAATTTTATTCAAACAGAATGAAAGCATAGCTTCTGAGGCAAGAGCTGAAGCCTTGGAACAGAGGGGGAGTGATCCCATACTTAACATCACCACTCAGAGCTGTGATCACTCTCTATTTTGCTACAAACACACTGTGCAGCCTTAGTCAAGTTGCTTAGGGGTTTTTTGTGGCCTAATCCCCCATCTTTGAGATAACTATGACTTAGATTCCCTATCTCATAGGCACACAGTGAGGATGAATGCATTAGAAAAAGAATTAATATATCACAATATAGTGATAGGAGTTCAATACCCTGCATACAGAGCAATTTGTCTTTTTGTCTCCTGGATCAAGTACAGTTTCTAGGTGTGTGCAACAATAAAAACCTAATCTATTAATATATAAGGAAGCCAAGCAATCTTCATCCCTACATTCCTGCATATGAAACCATGAGCAGAAATACAATCTTGTATGCATGGAGGGGAAATGCTGGGATAGAAAAGAACAGAATTTTCTCCTTAATTACAATGGGCTTAAGAAAAGGACAGGAGCCACAAGCTAGACATAAATAAAGAAACCTGTTTGTTCCAACAGCACAAACAAGAAACACAACAAAACCAAAAAACTGTACAACAAATTCATATATAAAGTAGATATATCAAGTATTTAGACACATTTGAAAAAAGATACTCCTTACTGCTATCTTGTGTAAGGAATACACTGTAATTTACTAGATTATGAATTATATACTGTTCCCAGGGTGAAACGTCTGTATTTCTTGCTCCAAACTACTCTGCCTATAAAATAGCTTTATTAGAGTTTAGCAATGCTAAGGAAAAAAGTAAAGGTAATGTCTACAGCTCCCATTAAAGACCAGATCATACATTTCACAGTGATTATAGTTTAATATACTATAAAAAATGAGTTTTCACCAAATATTCAAAATTATAGATTTATTCAAATTCCCAGCAAAAAATCAAACCTGTGAATTGTGCAGATTAAATAGCCAATAAAATATTTATTGTTGCACAATGTATATTGTTAACTGTGTTGACTACTTTTCACCAAGGTGCCAGAGAAATGAAAAATTAACCAGTGCAGAATATAAAATACAGGGGGGTTGAGTCCTAGAACTAGTTCATGAGCATACAAAACAGATTGTATTCAGAGCTGTAATATAGAAATTCTTCAGTGAAGAAGACACCAGAGCTGAATACCTGACAGCAGAACAAAACAGAGAACAGCATTAAAGCCTTGTAGTTGAGGTGCTGCATGCAAATGCAGGAAGAGCTGAATTAATAATGTTGAAGGTCTAGCTAACATAGACAGTGGCTTTGTCAATGAATGTTTTAATGACATCTTACTAGTCTTAAGGACTAAGAGGTGCATACATGCAGCCTGATGGAATTCTGGAAGTACAGTGAACATGTGGTTTAAAAATCTCTTTGGGTTTACAAAAACAAGTAAATATTTTAATGTCCTCCTTCTCTGCAACTTCATAAACTGATCTATAAAAATCACACGTGGTTTGAGGTGCATATTCTTGTTTTCAGCATTAACCATAATCACTACCAATGAACCTCCTATTGTCTACCATTTACACTTTTACAAAATTTACATGAATATTCATTTTAATGTCAGCTACAGGGCACCAAATGTTGATCATGCTATGAAAGGAAAAATTGAATAAAACCCAACAATTTTAAAGTATCCTCTAGATATGTTGAACCTTAATGCTGTGACTTCAAATGCACCTTTCTGTCCTCTTGATTTTGAGATGACTTACACAACTTCCCAATGTAGGACAAGGATAAGAGGCAGGCTCTTAGAGGTAGGCAGCACCAGACAGACTAGGACTCAGGCTGTTGCTCCAGCCATGCTGCACAGAAAGGCATTTCTGACCTGACCTGGCCATTCACTAATTACAGTGGATAAAAAAACCAAGTACACAAATATTCTGGAGTGAGGACTTTCATCCTTGCCCTTGGTCTCTCCATTTCAGCTTTTCCTCTTCCAGTCTTTAGCACAGACCACACCAAGTGTGGAAGTGCAGTTGCACACTCAGAGTGAACATGTCCCAGCCTGACAAAGTGCTGAAAAAACAGCATTTAAGCTCAGCCTTATTCTGTAGCTTTGGCCCAGCTGGACCCACACTCCTGCCCATCCTCTTCCACCGGAGCAGATTCCTCAAGCTGGGGGGGTAGGGACAACCCCTCCTCTGTGGGAGAAAGTCCAGGCTGCTGGAACAGCAAAAATATGTTCTGCCTCGTTCTCCACAGCCCTCCTCATCCTCAAAGCACCATGGTGCTGACAACTGGCCAGGAAAAGCAGCTGCCTCTTAGGGTTCAGAATTTAAAGACAACTGTCTTTCTCCTCTCACCCCAACTGGTCATACTGCTTGATATTGAATGACATTGAAGGCAATATATTTGACAATTAAAAACTTTGCTGAATATTTCAGAATTAGCTATCCTAAAGAAACTGGTCCCTAGGCTACTCTAGCTCATGTTAAAGGAAAAATTATATGACGACATTTCAGAAAGCCCTTGGAGACATGTGCTGGCTTTCTCAGGCCAGGCACACAGCAGCCACAGGTCCTGCTTTATGAAGAGGAGGAAAAAACAGCTGGAATTAATTGAAAAATGCAGGTTAGATGTTCTCTTAGGATCTTACATTTCCTGTATTTTTAATTGCTTGTTCTGTCAGCACTTGACATTTGCACATTTTTAAAATCTTTCTGATTTGCACTGAAGCAGCTGGATTGTGCCATCAGACAGCATGAAACACTGTGAGAAACACTGCTATTGTCTGCATGCTCCTGGTGTGCAAGGCTGGAGAGGGGAGCATGTATATGCTTGGAGGAGAGAAACCCCATTCCAACATCTTTCTGCTTAGACAGACTACACCATGGACCTACACAACATCAGGGCCAGATCCAAAAATCTGGGTCTCTAGAACTAGGTTCCTAAAATTAATGCTTGAGATGCCTAAAAAACAATCTCTTGCGAAATTTAAACTACGAAGAAGCTCTTTTGAGACCAATCAAACCTTCAGTATTTCTGAATCCACCTTGGTACCTAAGTCTAAGTTTCCATTCTAAGCAATCCTGGACTAGAACCTGTTCCACCTTGATATTTAAAAGCAGAAAAAGCTGAACAGGTCTGGACAACCTGCACAAATGAGCAGGCAGCAGCCAGGAAGAGCAGTCATTGCACCCCACTTACTGCTGTGGAAGGAACCTCACTGCTGAGGGTAAAGACAGGCAAGGCACAGAAAATTTTCAGCGTTTTACACACACTAAGCAAAAGGATTAAAAATACCATATAGAACAAAGATTCACAACAGATCAGCCACACAACTCTGTGGAAGGAACAAAGGTTTCATAAAAGAATGAATGAAAATAAACCATTTCCTGAGACTATAGGCAGCCCTAGAGACTTTTAAGTACTAGTCAGACCAAAGGCTGCCAGATGCTTCCAGAGTCCTGACTGCTCGCTGGGGAGCTCAGGCCTTTCCATGGGGCAAGGTAGGTCAGCTGGAGACTAAAGGGTACAGAGCTCCCCAGAGAATGACTTTTTTGTTATGTTTGGCTTTAAGTGTGTTTCCTTCACAAGACATGGTCTGAGGCTCCATTATGTTCTCTACTTTGAAATTTTATTATGAGGAAAATAGTGACACTTTTTCTTTCTTTTGACTACTCATTTGAAGAGTTTTACAAAAACCTAATGTCTAGATAAGAGTAGCCAGTTCATGTTAACAAACAACTCTCTGCAAGTTCTGTCTTTAAAAAACTAACTCAGGCTATCCAGCCAGAAAAACTTTCATTCCCATCCCCCATAAATTCTTTCTTTTGCCCCACTCATGTCCCAAAGTAAATTAAACTAACAGCTAAATTATTCTCTTTTTTCATCTTTCCTCTAGATTCTTCACAGCTTAGCTTTTGCAATCTGAAAATTAAAGCTTTTTTCCCATTTCCATACAAAAGTAGAGTAAGGCAGAGCTCTTGTGCAATAGATAGACACAATAGACAGTGTACAATAAATGCCTTTATTGTGCCTTCCTTACCTCCAGCACAGTCCTTTCCCAGTCACAAGAAGTTCTAAGCAGGCATCACCTGCTCATCCTCATGACACTCCTGCAGCCAAGGGAGCTAAGCTGCTCACAGTAAAAAGTGCTTTGGGAACATTATACAATTTTACTTGTCTATGTTTTTCAGTCTCTCATAAAGTGATAATAGACAAAAGTTCCCCAAATAATAAATAACCAAAACAACATTTGAAGTGAAATTCTCATACTTACTTAGGACTGCTTGTTTGAAGCAGCAGCAATGGTTGTGTAGGCAGTGCACAGACTCAAAAATTGGATGTGATATGCAACCAGAAAAACAGTTCACTTTTTGACTATGTATTCTCCAGGGAGCACTAGCAGGAGATGACAGAGTTCTGTGGAAAAGAGAAGTTCATTACTTTAAAGCCTAAGCAAAAATAATTAGGAACATGTAATAAAATGCAAAGCCAGAAGGTGAGGCTGTCTTTCATTAGGAAAAGACCCACCACTGCAAAAACACCCCTCATCTTCATGGGAATGCAGCCATGAAGCACTCCTGTGACTCCCAGGGAGGTTCAGACCTTCATGTTGGAGGCACTGCTACCAGAAACAACAGTTTATTCCCTATGATTTACCCAATTCAGGAAAAATAATTACCTTCTTTATTGCTCCATTTTTTCTTTATAGTGATACAAACCTTCACAGATCAGTGAGAAATTTAGTTAAATTATTATATAAGGTGTTCATCGTGATGCCTAGAGAGGCCACCTGGAACAGATGCTAGACAGAGTTGAAGGAATAAAGTAGGTGTTTTTTAAAAAGGCCTTCAAAGGATACACCTTGGGCAGTACAAGAGCCTGGCCGTGGCTCCACCCAACATGGACGGCAGGTCATGAGCTTTCACACTTTCGTAAATTTTGGTCCATTTACGTATTGAGGTTAATTGTCCAATTACAGCTTCAGATTATGGAGTCCCATCCTCCCAGATGGCTCTCCTCAATTCGCCGTGGTTTGCACTTTTTGGGGCTGAAGCTGCAATGCTGTCCTTGGTTGTCAGGCTGGAAAATGACTGTTTTGTCTAACTAAACTGTGAAGAGAACTTGCTGACACTCACATGAAGTTCAGAGTTACACATTAAGAATCTGAAAAATATGAAAGCTAAAACTTAAGGCATCAGTCTTTGGGGAAGCCAGCATCTGGTCTCATGGAAGAACTGAGTGAGAAAAAATGAAAACGCATGCCTGCCAGACTTGCACACAGCTTTCTTTAAAGATCTATCTAAATAAGAATCTTCTTTCAATTAATATCAAATATTTCAGAATTGCTTATTCTAAAACGATTCTTTTAAGTTTTATTAAATAATGACAGTACAATAACCTGAATAATTCTTACCCTTTTATCTGATGAGATGGCAATATATAATATACACTGAAGAACCTCATCTGTTGGCTTTACAAGCTCTTGTTCTTTAGTTAATCCCAGGACCTCAGTTCAGGGTACCATAGTCTTCATTCATTTACTTTAATTCTATTTCATATGAAGACAACATAACTCACAGGACAGATTTTTCATGTGAATTGCAACGTGATTGCTATATTTAAGGTCTTGTTGAGATAGAAAAGTTTTTCATAGTGATATGTGTTAACATACATAATTCACTCCTTTTTCTGGAGAGGGATGGTGACACATATATACGTATACACATATATACACACACATACACATATATACACATGTATAAATTTATATACTTCTATATTAAAAAAAAACATTAAAGTAAGAACTCCACTAAGGGCAATGATTCATTTACACCACAAGAGTCTGACAAATATTCTACCAGGGTGTCCCATCCATGCCCAGGACAGGGCACAAAATAAAAACAAGGGATGATCAATTTAACAAAACTGAAGAATGACTTAATGGGAGGTAGATTATTCTCCTTTCTTTTTCTGAAAGATATGTTGCTTCTCTTTTCATACCTCTGACTCAAAAGTGGTGACTTCAGGTATCTAATTAAACATAGAAAAGAAAAGAAAAAATTGTACACTGTTGTCAGAGGTAGCGATAGTTTAGATACAAAATACTGAACCTGATACAACTAGATGATAATACCCTAACAGGGTAAATTACTACAACAAGTTATTTTCCAATGCAATTTAGAGAAGCTCTGTTGCTTCTTACTAAATTTTCCATGGAACATATATATGAATATATACAAATGCATATGCTGACACCATCTGAAGTGAGCAGTTCCAACCTCTTTCCCTACAGCCTCCTCCACACCAGATGACACGAGTTCCCTCTCACTGTGATGTATCCTTGTGCTTTCCCTTTTCCCAAGGGCACCTGGCACTTCCCAGCCTCACTGTGGAAGTGGAGGCTCAGCACAGAGGTCCAAGGACAGTTTCCCCCAGTTTGGGGTGGGTGTTGCCAGCCACGGTGCCAGGCTGCACCACCCGGGGCCAGCAGCACTCATGCACTTGCTTGGTTTTTCTGCCGCTCTACAGCCACATGCAGGAAAGTTTCAGACTGGATGACCTGATATTTGCAGCTGCTTGTTAATAATCAAGTAAAAATTTAGTGCATGGGACTAAATAAACACATGTGTGCTCAGTGATCCTGAAGCTCATATGTGCTCCTGATCACACACTACACACTCTAATACCAAATGGAAAGGAACCACCATTACCTGTGGTTCTAAGACCAAGTACTGCCATTACCTAGTAGAGTTGAATGTAACTGTTCTGAGACACAAGACAGATGGGATAGGAAGATGTGAAGTGCTACAAATAAAATCTAAAACTGAACTTTTAAATATTCATTCTGAACTATAAAGAGAGCTGTGGCTTTTGTGTGCTACAGATGGCTTGGAAATGCAGTGCAAACAAAGGACCAATTTCTGAATACTCATAGCTGCTCTACTATAATAGCTGGAGGCCCAAAACTCCAGGGGTTTGAGATGATTCAAGTAGATCCTCTTACCTGCCAAATTTCATCAAAGCAACATTGCTTTTAACATCTTATAAGGGATGAAAGAAATATGAATAGTGTGGGGTTTTTAAATGAAACATGGACTGCTTAAGCTCGAACAAAAAATTACAATATGAATGGAATGTGCAAGGTAAAGGGAAAACCATCGTTTTATTATACATGCTTAAAGCATCTTATAAGATGAAATCTGTACTTTTTATAGATTGAAAGATTAAATAGAACTATTTCCTAGATTTAGATAAATGAAGGAAACAAAACCAAAAATAAGCATAATAAAAATCCCTGCCAGTCATAATCAATGAGAAACTGCTGACTGATTGCCAAGTATGGCCTTATGTTTAAACCTAGGAAAGACACACGTGTTTCTTTGTAAGGTACTGGGGCACGACCTCATCAATCAGAGATTATTCTCTGCATAATAGTTTTTGGAAAGAAACCACTAATGCCAGCTCCTCATCTGCCTTCCAGACAGAGGCCAGCTGATATGAATACAACTGGAAGGGGACTCAGCCCAAGCAGCACTGCTGCTAAGACCATACACTGCTGCATGGATGTAGCAGTAAATTAGCACTTCCTGATGCTATTAGCTACTAGGAAAGATTATAAAGTCTTTGGCTGTAGAGAGGGGATACCCTCACACCTTTTGCACATGTTTGAGCTCCTATAAGAATGGAACTGGACAACAAAATCTAAAAGAAAGATGGAGTCTCTGTGGGGGAGCAGGGAACACCCAAGATGGAGAGAGGATCCCTGAACTGCCAACAGTCCTTCAAACAGAGAAGCCACAGAAACAAATGTGCAGCACTGAATCCCAGCTAGAAGCCAGGTTTATGGGTAATTATGAGGTGCCACTGCCAGCTGAAGGGAAAGTGCAGGAAAAGAGGAAAAGACATGAAGGTCTTGATAAAAATGTAACCATCCTTTAATGACAGTGAGAGCCAAGAGACAGTTTCAGTCTGATACCAAGTGATGGGTGAAAGATGACAAGTGGGATATGTTGTCTGGGAAATCAAGGGAATTAGCCAGGAGGGACGGGCAGAGGGAGGCAGCCTGGACAGCAAGAGCTGTTGGGGAAGGGATGGTTGAACTACTGCTGCATTTGCCAAGGTTAGAGAAAAGAGTTCTGTGAAGAATCAAGTTAAGATGATGGGAGTTGGGTTACAGGTTTTAACTGCTTTCAGAAAAGTCAGGAAAAGTAGCAACTTATGGCAGGGAACCAACCTGCTGGTTTGGAGAACAGCCGAGGTGACAGGTGTGAACTGAAAACTTGAAACCTTGCTGCAGAGACACAGGATCCTTTACTGCTGGCAGGAAGAGAGGAAGGAGGACTTGGCAAAGCTGGAGGAAGCAGGCCAGAGGACCAGGGCCTCCCTTTCAACCATGTTTGTCTGGTGCTGGATCTGCATCCATCAGAGTGCAAGCAGGGATTGCAGTCTGACAGTGTGGCTTGGCTTCTGTTCACAACCAAGACAAAAAAGTGGCAGATGAACTGAGGGGAAAGGGCAGGATCCTCTGGCAGAAAATACAGCTTTTCCAATGACCTTGCTGTCCTTTTGAGAGTAACTGCTTTCCAGGACAGAGTGTCCCAACAGGACACTTAAATGCCTTCAGCACAGTACAGTACTCAGAGATAAAACTGAACAACTTTTCATGAAATCTGCCTCCAATAAAAACATCTTTATTGCCCTGGGCTAATGTGTAAGTTACTGAGGGATTATAGCTCAGCTTCTATAGCCATTTTATGTAATAGGAAAAAAAACCAAAAAACATAGGGACCTCATCTGTTGGTCCTCTAAAATACAAAAAGCTGCATTTAATCATGGTAATAGGCTATCAGCTATTTTCCTAAACCTTCACACTCACTGCTGTCATTCTAGGCAGAGCCAATCAACCTGACTTAATTATCTTCTTGTGACTTGCTCCTCTGTGCCCCTTCCTTTTGAACATATATAAATTCTAATTATTTTTTAATCCTTTACTAAAACACTGGCAAAATGAGTGCTCCCCTTCCAGCATACAAATGTGGAAGTTTACAGGCACATGAGCTGCAGTACTCCAGGGCCTGTTCCCTTGGGGCTGCATGTCACTGGCAGGGCTTGGCAGAGGGCACCACTACCTCTCCAGGAGCAGTCCTCTCCTGGCTTCTCCTGCTCCTCTTCTAGAATGACAGCAAGCATTATAGCGAGGTTATATTTGTATGTTGTAAGGCCACAGTGACTGGTGCTAAAATAACATAAACCTAACCCTGAGGTGAGTTTGCTTGTCCACAAAGGTATGCATTTGAATGCTTACCCAAACTGCCAGCCCCGTTCCAGGATATGGTTTCCTCATGGACACCCTCATCTGCACCTTCCAAATGTTTTCTTCTGGGCTGTCTCTGTCCTTCTCATCTGATGGAAATGGGGCTCCCCTGTGTCTCACTTCCCTCTAGTGTACTATCATCTGCAGCCTAAATGTACATATGCAGGCTCGCCCATGCTGTGCATCACTAAAAGAAAATACTCCAAAATCAGAAGACTAGCTTTAAAATTGTAAGTTGATTTCAGTGATCACAAATACAGTTCACATTGCTGTTTTGGCTCTGTTCACCTCTGCTGCAGAAAGGGGAAGTCTAGCTCTTCATAAAACACCAAGCGTTCAGTGAGACTCAGAGTGAAGGAGGAGTTATTTTTGTTGGTCAGTTGCCTTCTCTAAAGTCTATAATATAACAATTCATGCATACATATCACAAGAGGCAGCAGGGTTGTCACCACCTGTTTGCTGCCTAATGCCTCATGTTTGCAGTAGCACAGGTGTGTCCCCTGCCAGCTCCTGCAGAGCAGCAGGCTGGGACCAGGGATCCCACAGGGACAGGTGCTGTCCCATGTCTCCATGCCTTCACCCGGAGACAGAGGTGGAACACGCACTGTGTGCTGCTCTGGCTTCAACACACTGCTCTTAGCTTCTGTTGATAAAGTGGGAACTGTCCCACCGTGCCCAAGCAGCAGATACACACACAGTGGCTGGGTCCATACCACATTCACAGACCAGCCTGTGTTCCTGAAGCAAGCAACTCATGATTCAATTCCCAGAGTGGTCCTAATGCGGCTGACTGAGCAGGACCTGTGCTTATAAAGAGCTCCTGGGCTCTCTCTCAAAGTCTTATCATTGTATAAAGTGTAAACTCAGGCATTATCATTCATTTACCCTCCCAACTAGAAGATGAGACCACCAGCATCCCACTGTTCCTTCAGCTATACCACATATGAAGTTTCCAGTTCTGTCACGAAAATAAACAAACCAGAGGAAACTCGTGCTGCCTACTTTAATGCCCCAATTCCCCAGCCTATGAAAGACTATCTACATTGCAGTATGTTTCTGTCCAAGCCTTAACGGTTAACTCTCCCCTAGGAATCACTTGTTACTGGGGAAAGATGCACTGAAAAATCAAACCCCTTGCTGCAGTTGTTTATGGAACAGATCACCAATTCTAGGAGATCAATGGGATAAACATGGCCCAAACTGTTTCCTGTATAATCATCGTAAACTTACAAGGATGCTCTTATAAAATGTACTTTAATTGAAGGAGCTTACTTTTTAATTTGCAATTTTAAATGCGAGCATGTTATAACTTGTAGATGAACATTTCTATAAAGATAATTACATATGGCAAGACAGAAAAACTTTTTAAAACATTTTCTCTTGAATGTGTGCCTGAATTCATTTACAACTGTTGCTGCTTTAAACATTTCAGGCAGAATAAGTGGATGGCACTAAACAGCTTAGCTGCAATTATTATGGAATGTCTGAGGTATAATTTCCCCTGCGGTTTTGTTAGGCGTGCAAAATTCATAATTCTGATTTGTGGCAGGTACTTATTACCCATCGCAGGTGGAGATATGCAAATATTATTCTAGTAGGGTTGAACAGTCTTTATTTCTGTATTCAGCTATTAACGAGATTTGTGAGTCTGGTACTCTGGGGCCATTTAATTAATTAGATGGTACAGATAAAATATAAATTGTTTTGTAGGCTACACAATTCCAGTTCTAGAAGATGTAAAATATGGCTAAATGAACTTAGTATGGACTGATTTATTGTTTCATGTATGGCAGAGGGTAAAGGAAAATTCTGCCTGTTACTTTTGCCTATATAATCCTGTACAGTATCCTTGCATTGTCAAGCATTGTGAGAAAGGGATGTTATTTATTTGTCGTTATTATTAAGAATGTCTATCAGTTATCCTCTTTATAAAAAAATTGCTGGCATGCACCAAGCAAGCTAAAAAATAGGCATGTTTTTTATGGAAGCCAATATGTGCATGTTTCAGAATAAGCACACGTATTTCCAAGACATTTAGATTTGGTAGGATAATATTGTCTCAAGGTCTGACACTCCTATTTTAAATAAATCATTTCCATGGGATAGATAAGCTAAACTTGCTAGGAGGAATGCAGAAGGAAGCTCCAGCAGTATGTTAGCATCTAGAATTTCAAAGAATTGAATTAAGTGGTTAATTCACATATTTCTTTTCCTAAATTATGATCTCTCTACTCATCCAGAAGATTTCTGGATAATTTTGAATAGAGGAATTGGAGTTAAAAAAACCACAACGTGCTTTTATTCCCCAAAGTGATAGCTATAATGGCCACTATAAAAGAAACAGCATTTACCAGGAGTTACAGCAAAGTACATGGTAAGACATTCACCCTCCCCTCATATGGAGGAAATAAAATGCACAAGGCATGAGACCGGAAATTGTTAGCAGACTGTTGGCATTTAAAGACAGGCATTGACCATTATATTAGTTTTAAATTGCAGGAAAATACTACACTACACAATTACAGTACTATAAACATTGAATGAAAACCAGTTAGTTTTGCTAAAGTAGGAGTATAAACAGCAGTCACTCTTATTGGTTTATTGAACATATTTTGGGGCCCATTCCAGCTGTCTTTATTAGCTCTAATGCAAATGATTTTGCACTGCTATTTTGCCAAGCTCTGGTAGCTGTACTGCTGCAAACAGAGCCTGCTGCTTTGTGTCTGCTGGAGACTTGCTGACAAATATGATAAAGGATACATAAAATGAGTAACAATACAGAACTGGCACCATACAGGGAAAGGAAAACTAACAGGGGGAAATGATACCATAAGGGTAAGAGCTGGTATGGTTTTGTGCATGTAAACCAAAAGCATGCAAGTTTAAAATCAGATACATACCAGGAGTTTCTCTGGTCAGTCCCCCGCAGGGTGGGCAGAGCTGGTCATGGCCCTGCAGCTGCATCCCCTGGGACCTGTCCACCTCCTGGAAGGGTGGCAGATTCAGGGCTGACAGACCCCACCAACACCTGGGGCTAGGCAACAACAGGAAGAGTCTCATGGAGATGGGAGCAGGCTAGACCAGGACAGGCATCTGAGAGGGAGGAGAGCTGCTGGCATGGGAGAAGGTCTGCGAAGACATAAGGACTGCATTTTACCCAAAGAAAGAGCTTCTGACTTTGGAGGCATTCTGCACAGAAGAGGTACAAACTCCTTTGAACAGAGCTAGGGAATGACCTAGGAATATGGCTGCAGAAATAAATAAGTGTAAGGTAGAAAGTAAAGCAAATTAAAAGGAAAAGGCATTGACTGGGATCTGAGGAACAGGGCCAGTCATATTTTGTGGGTGAACAGAATCGATCATGTCAGATATTTACTGTGGCTCAATTTTCAGTAAGAAACATCAATTGACTATGTGGTGAGAAATTCCCTGAAGCAGAGGAGGCTGCAAAACCAGGATGATGTGTGGGGAAAAGAGCTGTGGGCAACCAAGTCTGAAAATGGGATTTCCAGCATAGGAGAGCAGTGGGTGTTTTCATTACAGCACCAGAACAGGTAACTTCACATTGGATTGTCAGCTGTGATCTGCACACTGAGAAACTTGGGGATTATGAGTGCTGGTGTAATGGCAGTGCAAGAGCTATGCCTTCATGGTGCACTTGTGGGAACACCCAGGAACATCACAATATTCAGTTCCTAAACAAACCCTGCCAGCAAGCACCAGAGATTGAGAGAACAGCTTGTATTGAAAGCAGAGCAGCAGTACTGTGACCAGAACTAGAAAAAATCTCAAGGAGGAAAACATATTTTTAGTTAAATACAGAACAATACAAATGACAGTGATATCTATGGAAATGTTTTAATAGAAAAACAATAAATACTTATGGTGTTCAGACACAATGAGGCCAAGTTACCTGCAGCCTTTAGATAAAATGCAGCAGAGAATCAAACTCATTTCAATCTCACCTCTCAAAGCAGTTGCAGAACATGGACTGCATCTCCTCCACATAATGGCAAACTGTTTAGGAAAAAAATTAAGTCTAGACTTCCACAGAATAAATACACCAGAATAATATTCTGCATTTCAATACCTTGAATTGGATAAACAATACCCCACGGGTGGAATCTTTAAAAGACCATTCCTGCAGAAGATAAAATCTAGAAAACAATTTTAATTAAATCTTTCCAAGGACTTCATAAAAACCCAGGCACAGCAGCAGTGCTGTGTGCAGTACCTCCACAGCAGGTCTGAGCTATACAGTCCAAAATGAAGGAGGAGTTCTAGTATTTCCTTTTTTTTCCCTAGGTATGCAAGCAGAAACACATCATTAGTTCAAAATCAATGCACAAATGAGAGATGTGATCAGAGAATTACATCTGTTCACAGTAGCACAGAGAGCAGTGCCACGGGCCAAGGGCAGTTCCTGAGCTGCTGAGGGGAGCAGTGCTTCATCAGGCATTTGATGCCTCTCAACTCAGAGGGAGCTGCTGCCTGCTGGTGGGTGATTATCACAAGCATTTTTTCAGAATAATGTAAGTAAGCAATGTTTTAGGTGGCACTATAATATCTACCAAGCATAGTATTTGCAGAGGGATAATGGAGCAAAAACGCCTGTGTGAAGAACCTCTGCTCCACCCAAAGACACTGCTTGTGTGATGCTGGGCAGGCATCACTCCCCTCCTACAGCAAGTGCTCCTCATCACCAGATGCCCCTGGATGAGTTCAAACCTACATGGAGAGAACCATGTGGCCAGCTGGGAGGAGTCACAGGCACTTGAGGCCATGTTCCTGTTGGGCAGCAAGGCAGGAGCAGGAAGATGAGTCCCAGAGAGTGCCTATGGGGTCAGAGACACACAGCACATCAGCACGAGGGTGCCACTGCACCAACGTGCTCAGGATGAGCAGCACCACTTGCTTTGAGCTCAGCTGAAAACACACCACCCCCCCTACCCCCACCAAGAACATTAGCATAGAATTTCTGCACCCCTGTCATACACACAAAACACTGGCAATCACAATAGGCTGGGTAAGGGCTGACTGGCCATTTTGAGAGCACTGGAAATCAGCCTAAAGCGCTGTGCCATCTGTAAAGACGATGAGCTAAACCAAGAGCAGAGGATGTACTTGAGAAGAAAACAACAAACAACGACGAAACATTACCTTGGAGGAAAAATCTGATAAGCAGCCTAAACCAAAACAGTGCCCAGCCCCATCAAACCACAAGCTTGTTGACGATTCCCTGCCTCCTGTAATAACAGCTATGTTTATTCACATATTGTGCTTTTTAAGCTGTACATTCAGCCAGTACAACTCAGTGTAGCTCCCCTGCCACCACAGTACAGTAAGGCTGCAAACATGACTTCAGCAAGGTAAGATCAATTTACACACACTAAGAAAGTATTCAAAAATTAATGCAACTAATCTCCTGGTTTCACTTGACAGGAGGTAAATTATTGATCTTTGCAATATGAAAGCACCAAAAAGAACAAATTCAGAATGGCACACTTTCATGTGCACCCTTGCCTCCTCTTGTCAAACTTAAAACAGTCATATCCAAAGAGCTGCAGGGAGATTGGAGAAACACATGTTCCCCCTGTACAATTTAATCATGGTGTGAGCAAAAGGCAGATGCTCCAAGAAGCCTGTGGTTGTGTAAACAAGAAAGAGCATAACCTGAACCCATGGCACAAACCCAGGCTCACAGAAATACATGCAGGAAGACTGGCAGTTTAGGCTTTTTGGAGTCTTTTCTTAATCCTTAACATGCAATTGAGGATGTGCAGCTCTACAGCCTGGTACAGGCACTGATACATTACCCGTGCTTCTCACTCAAGGGACAAGCCTGTTTCATTAACCAAACTTCCTTTTACCCCATTTTCCCCCTCTCCTGGCAACTCTCTACACTGCAACATAAAGCGGAGCTCCTACAAAGGCACTGACAGGCTGACACTGTGGAGTGAAAGCCTCCTGCACAGCAGCCACCCCCCTCACACCTACCTGCTTTCTTCCTCATAACCACCACAAAAATGTGGCATGGCAATTTCCAATAGGCAATATATAAGACAGAAACACAAAATAACCCTACTAACAGTCCCCAATATTTTCCCTACTTCTTCACTGTCATCATTGTGGAAAAAGGAGCAATTCCTCCAGGACAGGTCATTGTTCCTTGACCCTAAACACACAGCATTACATCAGGCTACAGAAAGTCCCATGAGCAGGTTAATATCTGCTGATATTAGTTAAAAGAATTATTTTGCTACTCTTCCATTCTGTATACCATGTGCACTGATTCATTATATGGATGAAACAGATTGAATGTTCTGAGCACAGGAAAGGTTTTCACTGAAGACACTGAAATTATATTTTTCTTTTTTCATTTTGTCTATTTTTTAAGCCTGAAAATTCTAGGTTACACCTAACCTTTTTGTTTAACACAGCACTGTGGCTTTCCAGTGTATTTCAGCAGGGGTCTCGCAGCTTCCACCAGGTACATCCCACTCTTCACAAAGCTTGTAACAGCTGGAGGAGCGTTCCCAAACTTTGTGTCAAACTACAGCTGTATTTAGTATGGCATATTCAACTGCATCTCGCAAAAATTATCCTACTCTCTGCTGGAAAGCTTTTGGCCCTACCCTGTAAGGAGAAACATTATTCTGCATATTCTGGCTTTGAGCAGAGTTTGAGCACAGGATGATGGAGAACGCCAGTGTATTGCTATGACACAATCCTTTTTCAAAATGCATTCAAGAGTGAATTTTCTACTGAAACATGGCACATCACAGAGCACAGACACAATTTCATGGGCAAACCATACCATTGACAACTTGGCTTAATATTTATCCTAATAATTTTCTGTATTTTCTCTCACTCTTGTCTCCATCTCAGATGATGAATAATTTCTCTGCCTTTTCCATTGTTTTATCTCAGAGGTACTATTGATTAGTAATAGGTCCTTTAGATCTTTCTAGTTCTACAGATCTGGTATAATTTTAATCAAGTTATTTTTTTCTGCTGTTTTCTGTAGTACTGCTTTCTCCTGCCTTTTCACCTTTCTTTCAAAGACTGGAAATGAGTGAGATGAAAGTTAATGGTCCTCTACTTACCCTAGTACTTGTGCTAGCTTTTAACTTCAATATTGGTGGTAGTTCACATCTAACCACTACACCATTACCACCTATTTTGCCTTCAACATGCTCATGTTAACCTGCAAAGATGGTTCTAAAATGAGTTCTACTCTAAATTTCCTTATAATGTCATGTTAGTGAATTTCCCCCTTTGTTTTAGGAGAATTTATAGCAACACTCTTCATTATTATTCTGTCAGCTCATCCTTCATCAAAAGTTTTGCTGTAGCCTCACTGGAAAGACCAAGATATGGTTTTGGGGTCTTTTTTAATCTTTTTTTTTTTAATATACTGTGTTTACATATTTCCAGGAGGACTACTATATGCCACCAATTTTTTTATTCTTCTCTTGTTTTACAGCATATATAAAGTTCTCTTTGTTCTTTAATCTTGATTGTGTTACTTGATTATATCCCCTTTTCTTGGTATAATCACAATCCTTCCCATCTCAATCCCCCTTTACACTCTGCTTCTTGTTCCTGTACCAGTATTCACTCCTGTGAACTGGAGAGATGGAAGCAGATGAAAGACAGACTTCTGTTTTCTTCTTTTTTTTTATTATTTTATCAGAAGCTTATAATTTTCTCAAAAAATTGAGGTGTCACAGAGTACTGTCAAAGGCTGAGTAGTTTATCACATTTTCCCCTCGATCCATTACAATTCACTTGCATGCTGTCTAGTTTAAGCACTTCTTAAGTATTATTTTCTATGCCCTCAACAACATCCAGAAATGACAGCAGCACCTTCAGCAGACAGGTTATCTCAGCAGCCAATGGTTTGCACACTCTCTGTGCAGCTCTGTGTCAGTGATGTCCTGTGTTGTACAGCCTGTCCCAACCTGGATGTGCCGCACTGAGCTTCATTGCACTGCACAAAATCATGGAGAAGGGTAATTCCTTTTGGGAACCCCCCCTGGTTTCCCTACAGTCAGTGAGTGCAGCAGCTCAAGGGTGCAGCATTTCAGCCATTGGGCACTCTGCCACAGAACCAGCAGGAAGAGTCTCTTGCTCCAGATCATTCAAATCACTGCATTCCCACCACTGATGCTGTAAGCGCAGCTTCAGTGTGCTGCACTCTGCTGCAAGCACGGGGTGGGAAAATGCACCTCAACCATGTGCCCAGCAGGGATATGTTGATTGCTATTTGCAGCAGAAAGCTGTGATTTGCTTCAGCAATCAACTGCATATTAGCATGCTCACATAATAGGCAAACTCTTGCTTACCCAGAGGTTTTACATCCCTTCTGAAAGGGAAACAGCTCCACATATGCTACTGTCCTGCTGCCTCCCAAGTACCCTTTTGACTACAGTTCATTGTAGCCAAGTGTCTTTCTTCTGGCAAGAACCAGGAAAGAAGGAAAGAATTAACAATAAGATCATATGATTATGCCCAATAATTTAGAGTTGGCATTAAATCCTCAGTAGCGTTAGAAT
This sequence comes from Hypocryptadius cinnamomeus, assembly GCA_013400635.1. NCBI lineage: Eukaryota > Metazoa > Chordata > Aves > Passeriformes > Zosteropidae > Hypocryptadius > Hypocryptadius cinnamomeus. The sequence continues at coordinate 21,864 of VYZP01059306.1, forward strand.
CACTGTAGCTGTCACTGTAGATTCTGCAGTATACATATAAATGGAAGTTACCACAAGACATTTCTGAATAGTACCTCTATCTAATAAAAGTTTGATAACATTGTAGTTAACCTTAGTACAGTAATTTAACCTGTAGAAGTTCAGAACTTGTGTTCTAGGAAATATACGAAAATGCAAGTAACCAACTTGCATCTGGAAAATAATTTAGCACCGAAAGATTTCGTAACTGTTTCTAGTATCCATAAGAGATAGCAAAAGAAAAGATTGCCAGGGGGAAGGCTCTCCTCATGCTTCCATTAGTTCCAGAGAGCTAATGTTCCAGCTCTGAGTTCCAGAGAACCCAGACAAATTAATTTTGGTGTCAGTGCAAAGGGTTTGGCTTTAGAGGCTTTCCGTATGGAAATGCAGGTTTTGCTCACTACACCACTAATGAGCAGTAGAAAATTAAATAATGCATAGGTGCAATTAGGCAAAAGAGTTTCTTCTAGTGTCTTCTGCATGGTACAACAAAGCTCGTTGTTTGCTAATCAAATACGAAAAGTGAATCTTTTGTGGTGGACTCAAGGCTACTGTCAACAGGGGAGGGGAACAGACCTGCCATGGCATTTGCCTGTGGGGAGATGCTGCATCCTGGCAGGGGCTGGAAGCACCATCTGCAGAGCTCCATTGGATGGAAACCCTAATGGGATCTCTTTAAAACCTTCACACAGGAAGGCAAGTAGGTTATACATGTAGCTTTGCTTGAGCACGTTTCAAGGGTTTGCACCACCAATTGCACAGAGGTTTGACTACATGCAAAGACCACTTTGTGTTTAATGGTAAGAATATCCATATGAAAGCAGGTCAACCAGCAGTTGGAGCACAGCTTGATGAATTACAGAAGGTTTTCTGATATCTTTTTAATTTGATTTTTTATTTCTAAAGAAGAATTTCCTGGTGTGACAAGTACAAGCCAACTATTAACTATTAAACAAAGGGGAGAATATTTTGGTTAACAGTCTTTTACTCTCTTTTTGAATGTCAGCACATGTCCCCCTGGCAGATTCCATAAATTCAAGAGCTACCAGATGGCTGTGTAACAGCAATGCCCAAAATACACTCTAGAAATTAAAGAATCACAACAGAAGACAATGAGTGGGTCGCTAAGAGACATGAACAACATCTACTCTCAGTCATCACTTCTATTAGGTGGACAGAGCAATTTAAAACAGCACCAGGAATGGCTCATCTTCCACCTAGAAGAGAGTGGAGCACAGCCTGCCCTAGTGTAATGCAACATAGCAGCACACTGCAGATACAGCTTGAAGTGTATATATTTTAGAAGAGTCAATTTTAAAATCAAGGCAGTGGAAGTGAATAGAAAATGACAAGAATAATTTTCTTGCAGCATTTGCCTCTGGGAATGATTTATCTCCACACACAGTGCTCATCTGAGTTTTGAAACTTCTACACAGGATTTTTCCTTTTTTTTTTTTCTTTTTTTTTTTTTAACTAGGCATTTTACATATCCCCTTTTCCTAATCTATACTGAGTTTCTTTTATGATTATAGGGTTTGGGGATTTTTTTTTTCCTGTATTCAGTAACTTTCCCACTTAAAAGCAGTGCTACAAGTGTCCTCGGTTACAGGTGTGCAATTCAGTCATCAGGGATATGTAGATAAAAAATTATTCACAGTTTCAATTTCCCCCCATCTAGTTAGTAGCTGCTGTACAAAGTCTTGCCTGACTGGTATTTTTATGAAAACTTAACTCCCATCGACAAGACGTCATTGATTTAGGAAGCGTGGTCTAAGTGAATATTTATATTCTGAATTTCTAAGAAAAGAAAATGTTACCCAGGAAAAACGTATATGCTCACATGAAGCATTCTCTGCAAGAGGGCAGCAGAACACGACTTCAGTCAGACACCGCAGCTTTTACATTAAAAAATTTCAGAGGTGTGAACAGCAGGGCACTGAGTGCTGAGAGAGGCAGGGATTTGGGGCTGCTCTCTGTGAACAGGACAGTGCCACAGGCTGAAGCCTTCACTGTGCAGAAGCACATGTTTACAAGAAGATATCAGGCTTGTAAACAGCAGGGCTTTAAGCAAGCAGAGAAGAGTTCATGTTCCTGAGAAGGGAATGCAGCACAAAATGTCCTGCTTCTTCACAGAGTCACCCCGCTTGCAGCTGTCTAAAATTAAAGACATAGCCATTGTTCCAATGGATAATCAGGGCTAAGAGCTTTTTCAGGGCATCTCTTGACAGCCTGAGGGTTGGTGCAATTCAGCACGTCAGTTTAGCTGCACTGAAAATCTGAAAAGGCCAAATTACAGGGTTTTTTTTTCCTGTATTGCATTACAAAGATACCAACAATATCAACAGCATTAATTTGATGATGAGATTAAAAACACATTAATGCCTTTTAATGAGATCAGTTATGTTCCAAAAAAAAAAATGGAACTATATCAGGAGGGAGTATGGGGAGTTGGTTTAATGTGAGTGCAAAATTTGGTGCCCATGAAAGATTTCTTGGTAAATTTTTAAAATTCCCTTTAATCTCCACATAGTAGAGCCTGGAAGTCCATTAAGGAAAAAATCACAGTATTCCAGTTTTGAAATTAGAAGTCACCACAGTAAATTATGTTCCTTTGTCAGTGTCTGAGAGGCAACTTAGAGTAGTCCCACATTTCAGAGGAAATTATGCTGAGAGAGCAACACCAGAAATGAGTGCACTGAGGCAGAGCTCCTGATAATGGCAGGTACCTGCTGAAGTTCTAGAAATGTGCCCAGCACTGGTACACAGCAAAGTTTCACTTTGCTTGAATTCACCAAAAAATAGCTTTACCTCTGCTCTGCTATCCAAGACACTGTTTCCAGAAAGGTAACTGGATTATTACAGAAGACACCACAGCAAAGTGGTTGCAAACTGAAGAAACAAAACTGTGCAACCTAGGTTCAACAAATAACAAAGAGGGAAAATAGTAGCAGTTAAGCATGCCTCATAATCCACAAAGTAATCATTAAGTATCACAAATTATTCAGTAGCTTTCTAAGCTTAATTACATAAGGTCTTCCTACAAAATCCATGCCTTTGCAGTCCAAATTTGAATATGACATTAGCAAAGCATTCCAACAATATATCAACTAGCCAAAAAAATTACATTAAAAAGTAATTGCAAACCAGAGCCATTTTTGTGCTCCATAGCAGTAATGTTTCTTTTCTCAGCACAACATGCAGTCTGCTGTTCATGTTATCATGAACACACTGGTTCAAAGTTTCACAAATGTTGATTCAAAGTTCAAGTAAGCACATCCTGTTCTGTATGATTTCAGATGATTACAACATCCAGAGTTTATTTTTCTTAGAACTCACTGAGTGTCCCCTCCACATCAAGGAACCTCAGAGGACTCCATAATTGAGATAACAGGCTTTCTAGTACCCCTACCACTCTGCAAATGTATGAGTATGATTTTTTACTGCTACGACAAGGTAAATTTTTCACACTGACTTCTAAACTTGCAATGTGACTGTGAACTGACATTCTGATAAGGCCTTAACTGCACACCCCACTCACCAGCACGTGTTCACATGTCACACAGGTAGCAGAGCCTGGTGCACCGATGCATTCCAGATTAACTGTCTGAATATACTGACTCAGCTGCACTGCAGCCACCTTACCCTTACTAGCAATCACCATCTCTAAAAGAAGTCTGACTGCTATGAACAAATGCCATGGAGGTACTGCAGCACCTTCTCCCTCTACTTCAAAAGCGCAAGGAACGTATATAGTCAAAGAGAAATGCAGCTGGCAGCAAATGCATTTCCCTGAAGAGCACCACCAGAGCTTGTGCAGCTCCTCAGCTGCACCCTCCCGTCCACAGCGCGCTGCCACCAGCTCAGTCCCCAGCAGCATGCTCCAGGAGCCACTGTCCCAAAAGCACGGTCTGTCATGTTCCTTCCTTTCTACACCACCACAAAGTGCCTGTGCACATGGGGAGGAACAGAAAATAACCCCTTCAAGTCCCTAGGTGGGGAGAAGATGTTATTCCACGGCCTCAGCTCTCCATTTTACAGCTGGCTTCAAATTACTGGTTTTTAGGTAATCTCCTTCATTTCTACCAAACACATCCCATGCCACTTTTATAGCCTATGCTCCTTTTCCCAGTCCTATACCATTCCCTATCCTGGCTACAACTGTACCAGTCTGGTATTTTGCACCATTTTAATGCTGTATTTCTTTCTAACTATCTTGGACGCTACCTTCTTACTGCTTAGGACTGCTCCAGCCTGATGAAGGCAAACAGGATTATTCAAGATAATTAACATTTCTATAGGGCACTGACAATTGCACACAGATTTGAAAACGCAGGATACAAAAGAGCAACATCAATTACAATGATAGGAGGATTCTCATCATTATCGTGTTTACTTGCAAACACAAAATTAGTGATGCCTGGATTAAGATTAGAAACAACATAAACTACTATCAGTCAAAAAAAATCCTTTCAAGCGTATTTTACACTGAGCACATGCAATACCTCTTAGGATATGAAAAATGATGCTATCAAAGACACTCTAATGGAGGGAATCTTCTTCTCTAAGAGTAGAGATATATAGAGAGAGAATAGAAAAGAAGGCTTATGATAATTTATTTAGATTTCTTGCTAGTAATATACAGTTTAAAAGAAGAGGCATAACAAGCTGTAAACAACAAAAACAAGGTATAATAGTTAAACTGCAAATTTCAACTTTATAATTCTGAATATTTTTAAAAAATAAGTCAAAATGGGTCATAAACAGTTTCTCTTATTTAAAAAAACCATTTCTGAATTATAAAATTACACTAATTGTTAGAAGTCAATTTAAAAGATAATTTTGCCACATGCCAGAGGTCATGAGATGCAGCTAGTATATGAAAGACATCAAAGTTGTACTTCTGCCCTACAAAGGATAGCACTTTTCCTGGTCAAAAACCTGAAGCTGATTGTAAGTAAGAAAAAAACCTTGCAACAACTAGCAGCACTTAGTAAGTCAGAACCAACAAACAGGAGCCAAGGAAATTCTTTAAACAGAATCAACCATCTCTGGAGTCACAACCATCCAACTCAAAGTCCCACAGAAGACCCACTCACTCACTCTGAAACAGCTCTCATGACCCAGACAAATTCTTGGCTGCTGCAGACTCCTGTCCTGCCTGTCCTAGTTTCACCTACAACCAAGGCTGAAAACAAATACATCACTTTTTATCTTTCATACAGAATAATCAGAACCATTAAAGTCTTTCTTCACTTACCAACTCGACCCAAGGTACAAGATCCAGCTCTTACAGCCTGAGACCATGATGTCCTTGGGTTTCCAATACTGAGGGGGTAAAAGAAGCCAATCCAAAATCAAAACCAACAAGCCATTATTTTTTCTCAGGTTTGGGTGGTTTTTCTTGTTGCTTTTTTTT